>PYST01000321.1:0-20589 GCA_003049485.1 Ophioceras dolichostomum | reverse complement strand
GGTGGGGTTAGTGTTAAACTTGCCTCCTTGAGGTGCGCCTCAAATTCCGGAATGTTTTTGTACTCGCGACATGCGTCACCCTCTTTGAAGAAAACATGCCTGATCGGTCGAAGGCACGGCTGAGTCGTCGTGTACGGGCCGGGAATCGCATCGGCGGGCACGGGCATCGTGGTGAGCAGTTGGACCGTACGCGCCATGGCCGAACAGTATGGGGATGTGCTCTCGTATTCGGGTTGACCGTAGCTGCCGCGGATGTCCCACAGCGTGCGGCCCTTGACGTATTCCATCACCAAGTACGAAAGGGTGGTCGACCACTGGGTGTCGATCCGGAAGGCCTTGAACACCTCCGGAACGCGCACCTCGATGGCCGCAGGGTCGTCCTGCTGCTGCTGGTTGGGAGCACTGCGCAGAAAGTCGAATGCGAGCCTCTGCATGTCCGCCTCGCCAAGAATCTCCCTGTACGATTCGAGCTGGAACTTGATAAAGATCAGAGGTTTCTCCGGCGGGTACCCGAAGAAGGGCCGCCGCCCGCTCTGGTCATCCAAGGTGAACTGTACGGCGAGGTCGTGTATTTGTTGGTTCGTGAGGGAGGCTGCCAGCTTCCTTGCCTCGGCATTTCGGTCTGGAGGGAGGACGGAGGAACCCCTAGGGTCTGGAGACATTGTGGATGACATGATGGCAGGCGTGCATAATTCATAGTTGATAAAAAGAGGCCGCCAGAAGAAAGAGCAGTTAGAAGTTGAAACCAATGATGATGAGTCTCGGTGTGGAAATTTATACACTGATGGTCATGTGCTGAGTAGTACGAACGAGGGATGCGGGGAAGGTGAAAAGCTGTCAATTGGAACGCCCCCAAATCAGGGGCTGTCAGGAATGGAAATAGGTATGCTTGTTGGTTCTGTCTGTCGCTGGCCTGGCCACAAACTCAGCACGCCGCTTCACCTAATGGGCACATTAATTGTCTACCCGCCTGCCACCACATGAACGGCCGACGTGCCACAGGCCGGGGCGCCACGAGTTCGGCCAACAAGGCCTGCTGATGGCCCTCACAACATCAGTTCAGTCGTGGTTCTTTCTCGCCTCTTCCGGGGGAGGTGACTGATGACTTCAGTCCAAATCACCACTGCAGAGGCCACCTCCCCAACCACATGATCCCCTGCCTTGGCTCTGGCGCTCTTGAGTCAAACGGTCTTTGTATACCAAGGTAGGTACTCAAAGAGCTCAGCAAACGTGTGACCCAAGAGCCGACTCCTCCCAGTCCTTATCGTCACGTGGCCCGGCTCTCGATGTTCTCATTACCTGGGTGGTCCGTTTCGGGGCCGGGCCGGGGTAGGTCGGCGTAGAGTCTCTTGGCGCGGAGCTTTCGTGATCTTTACCACTCTGCTTGGATATCATGGCCGAGGCAACAGGTTCGATCACGCTACCCCTAGAGCTCCCAAAATCCTCGAAATCTTCCCTCCCCTAGACTCCCATAATACGAGTCCCCGATGTCGCGTCGGGTATTGAGGCAGTTCCGGAGGTCTTGGCTGACTTCCTTGAAGACAGCCTGACTGAGACATAGCCGTCCCAGATTATTCGCCTGAAGGTCAACACTGATTGCCTCGGTCTTAATCTAGCAGATTGATGTTCTCCGGCCTGTGGCTAGCTAGGGCCGGGTCCCGCTCCCGGACGTCCTAGTACATCAGCCTAGGCTCAACTAACGCTAGGTACCGTTAGAAGAGGAGCTGCCACTTGGACTCTCGCCTTTGATGAGGATGCTGATGCTGCGGGACTGAGGCTGTGGTAGCCATCGAAGCAGCAAAGAAGGGGAGGGGAAGCTCCGTCGAAGCTCGGATCGATTCCATGATGCACCCGCGCAACTGTTGACTTTCGCTCCCTGGTCTCCTCCCATCGTCACCCTCAGGAAGTACAAGAACTCAGCCGGTTGGGGAGGAGTCCTTGGACTACATGGCGGTGTAGGGGCAAGAGGTTTAAGGTTTGCGATGCCCGTTGCATCAAAGGAAAAAGCAACACTGAGTTCAGGCACGGCTTGGAGAACAGAACATCTTGGCTGTCAAGCCCTGGTCTTTTTTTCTCTCTCTCTCTCTCTTCATGCTGAACTGCAGGGCAACTAGTGCACGCACCAGCAAGACGGAAGAAAACAATGCGAATAAGAATAAAACAACAAAGAAAGGGAAAGAAAGGGGGTGACTCTCATAGCGTCTCCTGAACTGGGAAATGATCCGCAAAGCAGAGAGCCATCGAGCTTTGCGTACCGTGATTTCGTAAGGAGAACCATCCAATGACCGGACAGTCCAATACCACCCGGCATCAGATGCCGGCGCAATGTCTCTTGTGGTCTCTACGCCAGTCATACCCCATCTCGCGCCCCATCTCGTTCCTCCGTTGCTCTGCACCTTGCCGCCGACCGACAGACGAGCCAGCAGGAATCGATCAATCTTCGCCAACGGTTTTTTTGTGGACTATTCGGTCGTGCCACCATCATCGTCGATTATCATCAGCATCATCTTCGGCCGTTGGCAAAGATAAAAACCGTTGGCGAAGATTCCCCGGCGATTTTTTTTCCCTGATCTTTTTTTTTTGCCCTTGTCCATCGGTTATCCGTTGTAAAATGGGCCAGGGTCTCCCTTGCGTGCCTGGTGCCCGCCACAGTCAATTTTCTGGGGGAGGAGACCCCACGCCACAGGATTGACCCCACACCGACTAAAACAACAAAGACGGATCTTGTCTGCTCATCCATCCATCGGGATCACGAGAGCAGACCAAGAAGGGAAGAGGGAACGCCCGGTGATGTGGGGTCATTGGAGGGAGTATTTTCTGAGTCGAACAAAGGACCAGATACGCAGATGGCAGGCTCCTCATCAGCTTTTCCCTCTCAGAACGGTCACCGCTCTCTCCCTCAGTTCTTTCCCTCATCAGTAGTTGACAAAGTACCGACCGCCCTTTGTGCCCTTTGGTTTCTATCCGCCGCCGCCTCCATACATACGGTTTGACCTAGACGAAGCGGCCGCTATGGATGGGTCACACTAGGCGACCAAACTATTGGCAACCTGTCAAGCCAACTATGGTGCCGCCCCTCCTTGCTGCTGTCTTTCCCCTTTCCGGACATGCGCACTATATGCAAAGCTAGGGAAAGAGACGAATGAGAGCTGCCCCGGCTTTCCCTCTTTCTGGCCTCCCACCCCGGTTAAAGTCTCTCTCTCTCGCGCTTGGAAGGAAAACACGAGGTCCGCGCCGTTGCGTGACACCATCACAAACACACAGATGAACGCACACGCACTTTTTGCATACCATCCATAGTATCAGACCCCCCCAAAAATGCGACTCACTAAAAAAGAGCCGGGCATGGAATATTGGATTGCCCAGCAGGTTTTAACGTCCTTTTTGCCGACTGACCGACACCAGACTTGCTTCCCCTCGAGGAGAGAGAGGGCAAGACCGGCGGGCGCCAGTGCTCAGCGGGTGTGCGATCTGCCAAGGCCCTCCGGTCCCCCATCACCTTGCCCCATTCGGAGTGCAATCGTAACGCTGCTAGGCTTGGATGTGGAGGCCCCTTGCGGTACCTACCTCAGCTAGGTGGTAGTAGGGTCGGAGCAGTACCTAGGTTGAAAATGTACTAAATGGTAGGCTCCCGTGTGTGCCTTCACTCACTTTTTCATATTTGTCTCTTCTCTGCCTCTTTTCAGTTTGTTCTTGAATAACGTACCCTACGAGGAAGGGATCATCCTTGTTAAGTCTTTTGTTGAGTTCTGGGTCTAGAACTAGAACTGGACGACTCGAGACACATAAAAGGACTTACAAGCTTTCCTTCACGGGCGGCCCTTTTAGGTTGTTTTGTGGACCTGAGACACAAAATCCTTCTGAATGAATGACATCCCTCTGCTTTCGCCAGGAGTGGTGATAAAAAGGAGGAAACGGTCCTGCTGCTGCAACCTCACGCCAGCCGCCGTCACATTTATTATAGGGACGGCGTACCCGACGGTGTCTTCCCTTATCCATACCGGCTTCTGAATTTTCGGAGACGCCAACAGGCTCTAGGTACCTACTACCTACATAGTTGTGGTCCTCCCTGACTTCGGCTCTATCTCCTCGTCTACAATAGACACTTCTTACGTGTCGCCCCGAGCGAGCAGGTCATAGCAGGGAAAGAAAGAAAAGAGGAAAGGGAGAGGAACACCGGATATGAGCCATACGAAGAACCACGCAGCGCTTCGTCCGCCAGGAAAGGCGACGAAGTCCAGTCGTGCGCCTTCTGACGGTCCAGTCGACCCCGAAGAGTTGGCCCGCCGCCTACAGCTCGTACTCGCGGACCAGGAGAGGAGAAGACGAGCGAGAGCCGAGGCTGCCGCTGCGGCGGAGCGCAGGTCGACCCGGGAAGCCCAGGCCAAGAGCAACGTCGACCGAACCACTAAGAGGAAGCCCGGGGCCAGCTCCTCGCACGCGCAAACCCGAAACGACCATTCATCCTCCTCCCGAAGAGCTGCTGTCGAGCAGCAGCAGCAGCAGCCAGAACAACAACCACAACAACCACAACCTTCCCAGCCAACGATAACAACAGAGTCACATGCGCCACCAGGCCTGAAATCGCTCTTAGAGCGGGCCCGACGAAAATCGTCCATGATGGGCCTAAACAGCCGCAGCAGTAGCGCCGCCGAGAAGCCCTCAGATCCACCGCCCGACGCCGCCCCGGCCCCCGCCCCGGCCCCGCACCCGTACGTGCCCCGCGAGGCGGCCGCGCAGTTCGCCCGGACGGCCACGGCCGTCAGCATGCAGCTGGCGGCCGGCCCGGCGCACCGGCTCTCGCGGCCCGCGCTCCGGTTCCACATGGAGGGCGACGCGGCGGCCGTCGACCCGTCGGCGGCGCCGTGCGAGCAGACGCGCGCGCTGCGCAGGGCGCAGAGCAAGCGCGAGAGGGTCCACGAGCGGAACCAGTTCCAGCTGACGCGCATGCTGGAAGAAGCGGGCGAGGCGGACGAGGCGGCGCGGGAGGCGGCGCGGGAGGCGGCGCGGGAGCAGCACAATAACCACCACCACCATGCCACCACCACTACTACTACTGCTCACCACCGACATAGCTACGGCGGGAGGAGCGACAATCCCCACCAGCCGCATCAGCACCCAGCCGGCCCCCGGAGAGTCAGCGCCGGCGACCTCCCGGACAGGCCGCTGGGATGGGACGACGTCGTCGGAAGACACTCGCTCGTGCTGTGCGAGTCGCCCATCCCAGAGGAGGAGGCGGTTGAGCACCACCACCAGCACGGCGTGCCGGTGCACGTCGACCCGGCTGCTGCGCACGAGCACCGCGTGGACTGGACGCAGAGCGACGAGGCAGCGGCACCCACTAAGCACGACGAGGCCGTCGCCGCCTCCGCCGCCAAGAACGACAAGCTGAAAAAGGACAAGGGCAGCAGCAGCAGCAACAACAACAACAGCGCGCCAATAGTGAAGCGGCCTGTTTCGATTTGGGCCCTGAAGGGCCGGCGGGGCAGCGGCGGCGGCGGCAGCGGCAGCAGGCCGTCGTCCAACGAGTCCACTGCAGCCGAGGCAACAACGACGACGACGACTACCATCACCACCACCACCACCACCGTCGCCGATGCAGAACTGCCTCCTAAATCCCCTAAAGTAGGTTTCTTCTCGCGGTTTAGGCGTTAAGATTGGGAGTTAGCATCTGAATAAAGGGGGTTGAAGCTACCGGAGTTCGTGGTCCAGACAGACACAGACAGACAGTGTATAGAAGAATACACCGGTGGGGGTGGCAGGAAACGAAACCCACCTACCTACCTAGTACATAAATATACCTGAGCGTTGCCACTTTTTGCTTTGAAGCGGTTTCGCCTACCGCTCTCTGTCTTGCAGAGTGGCGCCCTCTTGTGATGCTCTTCTGCTCCTCGTCGAAACCCCTCGCGAGTTCCCCTTGCCAGTGAATTCCCTTCAAAAGTCCCCGAGCATCCCGATCCCCGGGTATCACAATGCCGTACCCACGTCCAACCCCCCAAGACGTTTCCCCGCTAAACATATCTTACACTGGGTATATCCTTCTCTTTAGGCGTGATTCAATATCGTATGCAGGTGTGGTATGCAGCGTTAGGTGTCTATCTTCTACCTATCCAGCTCCACGGCACCGGGAACTGCTCAATGCTCAATGCTCAGCCCGCGTACTCCTCCTCCTGCTCCTCCTGCCTCTGCAGCATCTCGAGCAGCTTCACCTCCTCGGGCGCCACCTCCCGCCTCACCACGGCCGTGAAGTGGTCCGAGCCGGCCACGGTCCTATTATGGCCCGCCGCGTCCGACGCCGTCTGGAGCAGGTGCAGCACGAGCTCGCAGTACTCGCGCACGCCGTCGCCGTCTTCGCCGGGGTCCATCCTCGCCTTGCGCAGGGCGGCCTTGCCGCGGCGCAGGCCGACGTCCTTGGTCCACACCACCGGCTGCGGCTTCTTTCTGCCTCCTCCTCCGGACCCGGAGCCGGAGATCTTATGCTTGACGTCCGCGAGGCTCCAGGGCAGGCCGCCTCTAGTGGTACTGGTGGTAGCGCCAGTGCTAGGTGGTGGCAGCGTCGTGGAGTGGATGCGGTCTAGGGTGGAGGGGAGGTTCGGGTAGCGCTCGAAGAGGCGCTTGAGCTCAGGGGAGTTGTCGAGGACGCTGAAGGGGTGCGCGGGGGCGGCGGGCTTGGTGGGGGCGGCTGTTTTTGTGGAGGGCGCGGGCCTGCTTGGGAGGGAGTCCGGCGGGTGGGCGTCGCGGTGGAGGCGCGAGCAGGCTACTGAGCAGCTGCGAGGGGGGCGGAGAATGGGTTCGTGTTAGCAGCGGCCGGCAATGGCAATGGCAATGAAAACGGCAATGCGCGAGGGAGGAGAAGCAGAACAGGTGGGACATACTATGCAAGGGCGCAGTGCGGGCACTTGTATCTGCTAACTTCCTTCCCGCAGACCCCGCAAACGGTTCGGGAAGGCTTCTTCGGCGCGTCGTCTGTATCCCCACCGTCGTCGGCCGCTGTCGCATCTGCTGATTTTGGTGGGTTTTGGGTTTGTGTATTGCCTCCAGCTTCTCCTCCGCTGACGTCGGGTGCATCACTGGGACCCTGTCTCGGCGGGGAAGCTGGACGCGTCTCCGCGGTCTCCGTGTCCTCCACGGTCAGCTGTGAGATTCCGTCGGTGGGGGAGGCGATCATCGTTTTCCACGCCGAGCCCCCGCGCCGCCGCCGGGGAGGACAGGGTTTTGGAAGGAGGTTCGAGGTTTGTCGTCGTTGTCAAAGCTGAAATCGGAATTGTCCAAACCAATCAGATCCTCATGCGCACAACAGGATCTACGATGCTGTGTTCATCATCTAGTGCTGACAAAACATCCATGCCATATTCCCGTATGGTTCGAATTTTTTTTTTTCTCCATCGAGTCATCGGCCCTCAATTGCTTTTCTGGTTTGTTTCTCCTTGCTTGCGATTCGTCGGCGGTAAAGCTCCGAGCTTTTGCTTGTTCTGTGGGGTTTGTCTGTGCTGTGGGGCGCTAGAAGCAAGCTGGCAGGATGACGCAAATTTTTGCCCGCCGGCGCGGTCGGTTCCCGGTCGGAGCTGCTAACGGCTTTGAAATCGATTTCCGAGGTTGACGATTTCATCAATCCATTAATTGTGATATTTTTTCCCTCCCTACCACGTATAGAAATGACAGTCTTTTCTAACATTCATTCTACCTAGGTGCTCATTGTATCATTGGTTTGCCTCGCCCATATTTCAGTCTGTAACTCAGGGCTCATCCCTGGATTCTGGGAGCCATGGCCCCGGTCAAACTTCTCGTTAGCACACCACTCTCCCTTATATCACGCACCCGGCCTGTCCGGACGGCGTCGCTATGTGGCGCATATGAGTTGGCAGCCGCCGGGCAGCGCCACCAAAGGGCGCGACTTTCGGCGGCTGCGAGTCCTCGGCGGACAACGGTACGGCCGGTGAGTCATCTGCCCTGGGCAACACCGGTAGGCCCTGCACCCGGTAGTCGGCGAACGATATTCATCCAGACCGAGTCGACGCCGAACGTGGACGCTCTCAAGTTTCTGCCGAACCACCGTGTCCTACCCGAAAACTTCCCGGCGCCGTTCATCGAATACCTGTCCCCTCGATCGACGATCTCGCCGCCCTACCCCTCGCCGCTGGCTGCGCAGCTGATGAACATCGACGGCGTGACGTCCGTCTTCTACGGCGCGGACTTCATCACGGTGACCAAGGCGGCCGACGCCAACTGGGCGCACGTGAGGCCCGAGATTTTTGCCCTCATCACCGAGGCCATCACGTCTGGGCAGCAGATCGTGAACGTCGTCGAGCGCGGGGCCGGTGGCGAGGACCACGGGCAGGAGGCCGGGGAGGAGGACACTCTTGCGTACAACGAGGAAGACAGCGAGGTGGTTGGTATGATCAAGGAGCTGCTCGAGACTCGGATCCGCCCCGCCATTCAGGAGGACGGCGGGGATATCGAGTTCCGCGGCTTCGAGGACGGCAATGTGCTCCTGAAGCTCCGCGGCGCGTGCCGTACCTGCGACTCGAGCACGGTCACCTTGAAGAATGGGATCGAGGGCATGTTGATGCACTATGTTGGTTCACCCTCCCCAGTTTCCGCTACTTCTTGTGGGCTATTTCGTGAGCTTCATACCTGTGAGACTGACACCCGGCTTTGCGTTCTAGATCGAAGAGGTCAAAGGTGTTATCCAAGTCATGGATCAGGAAGAGGAGATTGCGGCCAAGGAGTTTGCCAAGTTCGAGGAGAAGCTGAGAGCCCAGAAGGGCGCGGTGCCGCCTTCCACTTCCGGAAAGGGGACTTTGGATACCGTCCCAGGCTGAGTTAGAGTCTTGCTTGCTTGCTGTCCGAGGCTGCGTCGGTTCGAGCGATCTCCTTGCTGTGCAATACCCCTGGCGTTCTCTGAGTGGCATACATAGATCGTGCCGGCTTTACAGAGCTCTAAACAGACAGTATTTCTTCGCACGGCATAATGAGCTGGATGAAGATCCCCCAGCCTTAAATCAACCGATACGGTAGATCTTCCGTCGGGGCCCACACATATGGTAGTCGACCTTTTGGGCAACGGCGGTTGTCGTCGACATGGTCGCCTTCTGCGAGAGTGGGATCTGTCTGGCCTCGACATTGTATGTACAACATCAGTTTGGCAGCTTGCGTCCCTCCTGCTCAAGTGTCGTATCCGAACCTCGACCCATTGGCAGTGGCAGTGGGTATTGCAGAGCGGAGCACAAAACCCTGACGTGCCGCACTCCTGCATCCTCCCTGCAGCACGCCGACCAGGATCGCGAAGGCGTTGTTCCGTGCCATTTCCGTCAACTGTATCCGCTAAATCGAACAGTGACAGCACAGCCGTATTTCTGTGCTTTGCCTCCTTCACCCAGAGGCGATGACAGATCTCGGTGGTGGCGGATGGTACATAGAAGTCTGCACTTTACAACCGCTCTTCGCGCTTGCGATACAGAGTTAAAAAAATGCAGATGACCTCCCTGCCTCCTTACCATTCCATTGTTTCGTTCACCTCCACGAAAGACAAGCCTGCGCAAATCTGCCCATTTTTCATGCAGCTCTGCATGCGAGCGGGCAGAGCAGCAGGAAAAGAGGGGGAGTGGCGGGAGAGGTTGCGTTGCAGTGTGCGGGAAATTAGTAGGAGTGTGAGAGTATCAAAAGCCGAAGCCAGGGGTGGTCTTCTGGGCCTTTCGTTTTCTTTTCTGCTTTTTTCGAGCGCAAGTCGTTGTTGCTTCTTCCCTTCCGCAATCATCAGAATCCGGGGTAAAGCCCCTGAAGCCGCCTGGACCCAGCGTTCTCAGATGCGAGTGAACGGCAAGATCCAAGTTCCATTGATTATTTAGCGGGGTAAGCTTGTTAAGCAGTGACGGAAACGACACACGTTAGCTCCTCTGACTGCCCGAGTACCGGAGTAGCAGTGAGCGAAACGGTCGGCCCCACGCCTGGGATCATCCGTGAGTTGTTGAAAGACCGCCGGCAGCCGTTCCATTTTAGCCTTTCTGATAGCATCATTGTTTTTGTTCGCGAATAAACGCTGGAATTGCGGGGGAGGGAGCTGCTGTTTGTTCAAATGTTGTTCGATTGTAGCTTCATGATGTTGTCAAAGCTCCTGTGAGACGGGCTCACGAGACCACACCTCCTATCCCATTGACGCATGTCGAAGGTTGACAATGTCTCGAACGAACAAGATGTCTGGAACAAAAAGATGGTGGCGACTTCGGATGGGCGGGGAAGGCTTTCTAGTTGAAGCTTCTCGGCCCCGCGATGGCACGATAGCTGGATGGCGACGTTGGAGTCTGCGATGGGCTAGCCGATCTGCATCGATGCCATGTACGTTTTGGTGCTAACACAGTAGACTGATTAGGTATTCTGGAGGAGCGGGCAAGTATGCTTTCTTGGCACGGTGCTCTAAGGCGCGTGATGATGATCTAGGATGGGAGCTGATGGTCGAGAATTGCCCCTCCGTTTTGTGGCCCCTCTATTCGGGGGCGAGGGAGAGACAATCTATTCTCCATGTCTGAGGTGTGTAAGTGTGTATTGATTGACCTGGGACTCACCTCCTTCATACCTTGTCTGTGTGTAGAGCAACCAAGCAGGAATTTGATCTATCTTTGATTACGGTGCCTTGGGTGCGCAAAGTCAATTACGTGCAGTTTGAGAAACCTATCACTCTTGCTGTCGTTGCGGGGAATCAAGCTCTGGCTTCGGCCTCCTTCTTGCATGCTGAATGTTGCGGATGTACTAATACGTACCTAAATAATGCTCCGTGCTTGCCCGCATCTGGCCTGGATGTTCCACGCTACCAGGGTCCGACGCCCGCTGCGCGATATCAGGGATCGAGGATTGAGCAGGAAGAGTCGAGGAGGCATGACGTTTTCCGTCGAAAGTTGTGAAACCAGATGAAATGTCTCTGGGATAGCTGGGATCTAACTCGGAACCCCGTCCATTTTCGGCTGAGAGGTACCGGCGCGGGGGAGGGGAGAGACTGGACTTCTGCTTGTTACATGCCTGCCCTCTCTTAAGTCAACATCCTCTCCGTCTATACTCCTCTATAACGACCGTTGGCTCTTTGTCGAATACGAACAACAACGCCTCCCTCCGTCTATCCTCCGCATGGCCGGCTGCATACTGATGTGTCAAGGAATCCTGAAAGACACTTCAAACCTTCCCGTCCAGACCGGTCTCCTTAAACTAGCAGGCCGGTAAAGAGGTTAAAGGAAGGAATGCTGCTGGCTGGACGGGACGTCTATTGGTACTGTATGTAGGCTGCAACCGTGCGCGATGTCGGTCTCTCTCTGTACCAGCGATCTGTGCTGGAGGGTTAGATCGTCAGTCTCTGGACTCCCTCACTCCCGACTAGGCTCTAGCCCACCAAGTAAGTGCTTTTAGGTCACGGCTGGGAATGCGGAACTACGCTCGACATTGGCCCTCCGCTGAGGCCCCCTGACGACCATAAGTTTCCCGCACCTTGACTACCTACCTACGAATGCTCCTAAGCCAGGGACATAGCTGCACTTCGTTTCTTTCACACGGCGTCCTCCGCCGACTTTCGAGGCAAGGGCTTGCAGCTTCGGGATGCCCGCTCACACGGACACAAGAAGTCTTCAACATTCAACCTAAAGTAATAGAAGACAATGTACTTAATTCGGAATACCAGAGTCTAAACGCTCGAGGCACCAACTGAGGATTCTTAACGCTGTCGCCGCCTGCTCGGGCCAGCGCGATGCATACAGCTAGACATGGTGATTATGCTGCTCAAGACGCTCAAAATGCTCCAAACCACCACTAGGTCTCCCAGTGTTAGACGAATATTCGAGAGGTTCGATGCAGTTGCATCTGAACTCATCGTGAAGTGTGGGGAGGGACACCGCTTGGCAGGACACCAGGGCCTTGCGACAAAACTCTGCCGTTGCGAGTTGATCACCCTCTCTCCTCACAACAACCTTTGACTCCCCGACCCGGCCTCTATGATGAAAGCGAAGGACGAAAGCCTGAGGAGAAAGGCAGAAAGTTAGAATGCCATTGGGCCAACCAGACGAGGAGGATCGCTGTCGCTCTCGCTGGCTCACACCCCCCTTGTGACCCTTTCCAGTCGCTCGCAGGCCCAGCGCAGCTCCTGAGTGGACCAGCGCGAAAAGGTGGAGCCTGGTGGACATTCAATTTATGGCTACCCTCCCTGGCTGTCTTAGCCAGACACCCCCCCATCATTCTCCATCTCAAAGCTCGAGAAGGGGGGACAAGCACCACACCATCAGGCCTCACCTGAAATCTCGTCGTCTCTCCTCTTTCCTGACTTTCCTCGCCCTTCGTTCGCCCTTCTCCTTTCCCCCTCCCTTCCCTTTTTATTCTTTGGCCCTCGATTTTATTTATTTATTTTGCTGTTGTTCTTCTTGCCGCTTCCTCCCCTCGCTCGCTAACGTTCCTCTTTTCTCTTCCGTGTGACGGGCGAAAAATAGAACGGAGCCTAGCATAATCCCTGGAAGCCAACTCCGTACCAGGAGAACAAAGAAGAAGCGTGGCCGCCAATCTGCACAAAACTGCCTGCCGCTACGGATCCTTTACTGCCCACTAGCTTCCTATCCCTCAGTGGCAGCCAGACCGCCCCCAGCCACTTGGACCAGCCAGCACGACGTTGAGAGACACAGACCACCCGCCAGCACCACCATTGCCATTACCAGTCGGCGACCCCTCTTTCAACTGCCCACCTAAACTCGGCGGCGCTGCCTGCCTGTCAATTGCCACTTTATTAGTGCCAAAGGATCCTCGAATCCCTCCTGTCTCCTCCCTACATCATTGCCCGCCGCCCACCAGCCCGTCGTTGTCGTCGTCGTCGTCGGTCGTTCTCCGTGTCTTATTATATTCCTATTCTCGCCCTTGCCGACCGACGATCTTCGAAGCCACCCCGCTACCGAGAAAGGGACGGAACGAGGCCTGAGGAAAATCTGTTCCGGAAAAGCCGCATCGATCCATCCCTTGCTTGTCGCCCGAAAGCGCGGACCTGCACAGCCGAAAGTCCCTGAGAGACAACATCCGCACACGCATTTACGCATCCACGCGCGACCGATCAGAGTGCGACTTTCCCCCGTTAGCCCGTTTCCCACAATGGGCCTCGCATAGCCAGCGCCGTTGCGATTCGTCGAGGCCAACCAGACAGGACACAAGACTGCTGCTGCTGCTGCTGCTGCTTCTGCTGCTGCATCTGCCGTCGCCATTGTTCCTACAGAACTGCAGGCTGTTGACGCTGGTTGTAAAGCAGGGGGACTTTCCGTTTTTTTTCTTCCCGACTACCATACAATTCCTTTTCCTTTGGCAAAAAGAATCTGGGGTTAGAAGAGTGGCGGGTTTTTAGACTTGGGCGATTATACCCTTCTGCACGCCATAATTATTTCTTTCTTCAGCTCTCACTCACTTCTTATCTCGTCTTCATTTTCTCGCGTAAGATATTTTCTTTGCCGTCAAATTATTTTGCCTTCACCTCACCCCTCCCTCTCCCCCCGTAATCATCGCGACGACCCACGCACACGCACACGACACCTGACGACGGCGCACACGACGCGACGAGACAAGACGAGACCTGGTGGTCATCAAAAGTTTGGGAGTTTTACTTGGAGCATTTGGCACGGGTTACTTGTTCGCAATTCTTACGAGTTCACGTCATACCTTTTTCTCTTCTGAGCTACCCCTAGACTGCTTTTTCTCTTTCTTTCCGATACCCTGTCTACTTTAGTACTCATCAAACTGCACATCGGTCGGGTAAGTCAAGTCATCGCTTTTTGTCTCTCCCCACTCCCCGCCAATCACCACCCCCCCTCTACTCTTGCACTTTCGTTCTTAACGACCGCGCACGAGTTTTGCGCCGAGTTGGCGTCGCACTTGGTCGTCGTTCATCTGAGGCTCTTTGCGGGACCTGGTTCCTTGCTGGTGCTTCCTTGCATGAAAGACTGTTGTCGTTGGTGACTTTCGCCGCTGGCTTGGGCTGCCCTGACATGGGTCACTCGGCGGCCGCCTTGCGGCGCGTTTGCATGCGCTCACTCGAGAGCATGCATTCACCTCGCCAGAACTCATATTTCACGCTGGGGACCTGCATGGTCATGCTGCTCTTCCAGGCCTTCGTCATTTCTATATTTCCTCAGGCTCACGCCGCGTGCCGTTCATGTGGAAACTAACCCTCTCAGCGCAGAATCAACAATCCTATACTGCTCCATATATCCCCAATCCTCGCAATACTTACACCTCAGAAAAACCCTGAGCGCCGTCGAGCTGTGGCATTCAAGCCCAAACATCCGCAATTTGAGCCTACTTCCAGGATCAGTTGACTCACTCACCGGTCTGGGCTTGTTCCGACGTGACTGCAGCGCATGACGGCTCGCCCTTCCAACCACCACTGAGTCTCGATTCGGGGTCTTACTCGGACGATGAGTTCCGGCATTATCAAACCCCCTGCCCAATCGAAAGCCGCCGGCCCAGGAGGTCTCACGTCGGTGACACCAAACAGCCAGGCGATTCTGTTGGACAAGCTGGGTAGGCGTGCCACGCCAGACTCCGAAGCTCTCGCAAGCTCGGACGACGAGGGGGACCAACACCGGCAGGACCAGCAGACCGTGCCGGTCACCCAGCATCAGAAGCCCGTCCGACGGGCATCGTGGCTGAACGACACCAGCCAGACAGCCATCCGGCCCCGGAAGGAGTCCTTTGCCAGTGGAACCATGTCTCCTACTACCTCGCACCCGAGTACCCCGCTCGCAGAGTCGGGCGCTGGCGGCTGGGGATCGCACTCGGTGCCCGGCGGCGTTCTTGGTCGCGGTCACTCCTCGGCCTCCGGCTTCTCGTGGGGCGCGGGGATCTGGAACAGTGACAGGAAAGAGCCTCCGTCTCGCCTGTCCGAAGTCCTCCCCTCCCCGACCTCGACTCACCCGCCCGGATCTAGCGGGTCATTCTTCAGTGCCAGCACAGAGGGAATCCCTACCCAGACATCACCTGGTCCCAGGGAACAAGGTCCGAACTCGCAGATTCCATTTGCCATCCCTCTCCACCCGACTCCGAAAACATATAGATCGCAGTCATACTCTGTCGGTCAACTTGAGCCCGATGCGGCGGGGAACGCGATAGGAACTTCGGCCATGATGTCGGCAGGACGGGGTCGCGGCCTTCCACATTCCGGTCTTCAGCATCGGCCTTCTAGGCCCAGCATGCTCAGCGAGATGTCGAACGAGGGAATGCTCGGGAAGGTCAAAGAGGTTGAGGACGATGACGAAGAGAGCAACGAATCCCTTCAAGGAAGCCAGAGCCAATCGATGGAGTCCAAAACCATAGAGATGCTCACTCGAGAGAACCAACTTCTCCGACAACAGCAGTACCACAACTCTCGCCTGCGGCCGCGTGCGTCAACTGGGTACGGACTGGGAAATGGATACAGCCTCCAGGCCCCTGTACCAGAGGAGTCCGATTTCGCCATTGATGAGGTAGACGAGAGTAACGACGGGAGCGATATGGCAGCTAAGCGAGCCTTGGCTCGGCGAATGAGCGAGTTCGGCGCCAGCGGCGTTCCTTTCCGCTCACCTTTTGCCGTAGAGAACAGGAAGCTGGAGACCGTGAAAAAGGCATACTGGCAGAGCTCGCTCGGCTTCAGCGGAGTCGGCGAGCAACCTCAGAGTCGACGACACTCCTTTGCCGACGTGCCTCAGCGACAGGCTTCAATCAGCTCGCTCAGCGAACACGTCCTCGGACACGAGGGCCTTGCACAGGAGCCACAGCAGGTCCAGGACTTTAGTTCTCCGTACGCGGACAGCCCTGGCTTCCCTCCGCCCAACCAAGGTGAGTTGCATCCCGTTGGCTCCAGGGTTTATCGTAACCGTCGCCACATATCCGCAATTGCTCGCTCGGCCGCTAACCAAATCTCCCCAGCGCCTTACTTCCCTGGACTCGTCAACATGGGCAGTGTGCAGCCACAGGTCATGGCTCCTAACGCCTACGGCAATCCCTACTCGTACGCGATGCATGCGCCGTTTTCGATCGCAAACCGGCCAGCCTCGCCCCACCGTGCCATGTACGGACTCACGCAGCCGAACCGCTCGACTCCTCTGCACGTGGTGCTCTTCAAGTGCGCTAGGGCCGATGTCTTCTATATCCAGGAAGGCACGGGCCTGACCGTGAAGCCTGGAGACCTGGTTATCGTCGAGGCCGACCGTGGAACCGACCTAGGAACTGTGGCGGCCGACAACGTCGACTGGGTCGAGGCTAAGCGCTTGAAGGAGCACTACGCCGAGGAGCAATACAGGTGGCTTATGATGTACTCACAGAATGCCAGCGTGGCACAGGATGGTGTGGGTGCTGGACTGATGGCGGCATCCACCGGCCTGCAGGGCAGCACCGTCGGGGGTATGGGCCCGCCTGGCCAGCACCACATGCAGGAGCCGAACGCGGGAGAGTTGAAGCCGAAGCTCATCAAGCGCCTCGCCCAGGCCCACGAGATCCACGCACTGCGCGACAAGGAGGGCAACGAGGCCAAGGCCAAGCGAGTCTGCATGCAGAAAGTGAAAGAGCACGGCCTCAACATGGAGATCCTTGACGCAGAATTCCAGATGTACGTCTGCCGTTGCAAACGCAGCCGCCCTTCTTAGTTCCATCGCCCACCACCCTTTCTCCAGTTGGCCATTACCGGTTACTAACTTTTTCTAACACCATACAGGGACTGGAAGAAACTTACCTTCTACTACTTCGCCGACGCCTACATCAACTTCAACTCACTAGTGACCGATCTCTTCAAGATCTATAAGACACGGATCTGGATGTCGGCCATCAACCCAGCCTCATTTGCAAGCCAACCCCTGGGCCTGCAGGCACCAAGCGGCATCGGCCCTGGCGCCGTCGGCGTAGGCCGTGGTGGTGCCAGCGCCGATCGACGACAACAAGCCGCGCAGTCGGAGCAGCAGCCGCAACCGCAACCGCAGCAACAGCCACAGCAGGCGAATCGCACATTCCCAGGACAGGGACCGGCCGCGTTTGCTCAGCCTTTTGGCTCCGAGAGGCCCGGCGTGCCTGCGATGGCGGCATACACGGCGGCGACCTACCAGTTCCCACCTTACGCCGCATTCGGAAACCCAGGACGCGCCCCTGCTGGCATGGGATATTCGCCGGCCATGCTGTCGTCTGTCGATTCGTTTCCTTCCGCGTTTCCCCAAGCCGGCGTTGACTACGCCGCCATGCGCGCTCGCCTGCCCACTCCCCAGTCTGTCGGCTTGAGCCAGCACGATCAGGGCGGCATGCCCCCCTTGCCTGTCCAGCATGACTTCCTCAACTCGTTCCAGGGCCTGTCGCTGAACACGCGCTGAGTTGACCCGCCGCAGTGGCCATGAGCCATTGCTACCATCAATCATCATTACCTATTATCATTGTTATCGAGCGAACCCTGAAAATCCCCCCAGCGTTGCCCACCACCATCCTCACTTCATATTCTTGGGTATACTTTTGCACCGCATTTCGCTGCTCCCTTTTTTTTGGTGGAGCGGCCTCTGACGTGACGCCTTGGACGACCAAATCCCTCAGCGCGATGTTTTCTATACATTTTTTCCTCCGTTTTTCTGGAACAGGAAGCGATAGGATGGATAACCGAGAGAAAAAAAAGACGAGAAAAAGAACAACCATAAGAAATTAAAGGGGAAGACAGCGGCTTTTCATTTTTCGCCAACCCACCAACCCCCTCATGCAGGCAGGCACTATCCTTTTGATACGAGGGAACCTATAAAAACAAAAGATGGGAGAGAGAAAAGGTTTGGGAATCTGCGGGCGATATCGCTAATGTGTCTTGGCTTTTGCGCTCTCAGCCCCTCTGGCTGAATCTGACACTCTGTTCTCGTGGAGGATCGGACTTCCTTCGCTTGACGTATCCATCACTACCTATTTACTCTTTCTATTACCCAGACCTCTCTGTCTTCCTTTTCCCTTCTTTTGTGTCATCTTCTGGTCATCACTTGACTAGGTACCTACCTACCTACCTGGGCATCTCTCTCTCGCTTTCTCTGGCTTCGATTTACTCATTCCTTGCCCACCCCCACGCCCTTTCTCTCTTTCCGGGCAGACGAACTACGACTTTCAAGGAAGACATAATTTCTCTTGCCGCGCTCCCTTTCTTTTCTCTTTCTTTTGCTCTCTTTGTTCGCGCAGCAAGGAACGACACGAAATTTAGACAGAAAATTTGTTTTTTTTCCCATGGATATCTATATCTTCACTTTTACTCACCGCCTTTTCGCACTCCTCCAACACGAGCACAGTGTAATTTGATACTACAAAAGGGATTTCTCTCGGGCACCTCTTTTTACTCTGCCAGCACATATCACGTCTTTTTTTTTCTTGTACGAATTTTGGCTGCTTTCTGCATTAAAACAAAAAGATCTCCTTATTTCTCGTCTCCTTTCCCTTCCCTTCCTCTCCACCCCTAAAGCTTAGGAGATTTGGCCCTGTTACTACACTACCCACAAAATAAGTGCCAGACTGCTCACGAGGGACAGACATCATCGTGTTTGTTTCATGTTATCCTGTGGTCTTCTATGCCTGTTCCTCCTCTTTTTCTTCTTCATCTTGTCTTCTGACTTTCTTTCTGGATCTTACTTTGTCTGCCAGGTACCTACCTCTACGTATTTGCGTGATATTTGTCGTACGGCATGGCCCCCTGGCTGGCGCCAGCTACCTACCTAGATTACCAGATATTTTTTTTTTACCTATAGTAGTAACAGGCATGGACAGGACACTTGAAAAGTAAGGCGAGAAAGAAGAGAAATATGAAAACGAGTGCATTCTTTTTTGAGACAGACTTGCCCGCTTCTGCCACGTGAAAAGGTCACTTGCCGCTTGTGCTTCTGAACCACATCACTAACTCCATACGACGTTCGGTGTCGATAACCGGTCACAGCCGCGGCCGGCGAGGGAGGTTCTCCTCTCGACTGAGTGGGCGCTGTTACCTAAGCGATGGTTCTACAGCTAACTGAAATCAACCTACGTGTGCCCGCCATGTCTTTCATAGGGACCTTTTCTTCGAGGAAGGCACCGGTAAGGTGTGTGATGCTTGGCTCTTGCCTGCAAACCCCCGACATTGGACGCCTCCTTCCGTGTCTGCCTTATGAAGCGCACCTTCTTCTTCGGCGACACTCCGTCCAGATGCAGCCGAGCGGGACCCGTTCAAAGTTCGATGGCATGCCCTCGCGACATCACTGCGTCCTGGTTTCGACAGCAGGAAACCGCGTGCTCACACCAAGCTTGCAGGATCAATTTCCTCTACTCTTTAAGCACTGATTTAATTCTCCGAAAGCCGGATATCCACTATGGCTCCTCAGAGAGGTAGGAAGAGGAAGGCGCTTAGTATGTTATCTTATTGAGGATAGGAGTAGCCGCAAGCAATCGAGTCGTCAAGATGCCATACCTCGTTCATGCTAACGGAACGCCAGCTCCAGTTCCTGACGGAAATGAATCGAGCGAGACCGAAGCACAAGAGAGCCACAGTAAGAAGGTGCGCGATGGAAATTCTGATGGCAATGACAATGGGGACCCCCCGACATTCCAGGACGAGATCGCGGAGCTGCGTCAAAAGATTATCACAGACCTCCAGGAGTCCGGAAAGAAAACGTACGTCAACTAAATCCCCCTCCTGAGACAGATGACGGGTGACGGCCATTAACCCTGAGGAGCCTTGTCACAAAAGTGCGATAAACTAACACGGCAGCACCACCACCGCCAACCACTACAAAACACCCCGTCAGCTCCGTCGAGAATAACGAGCTCACACAGCACATCGCGTCATCATGCGCGAAAATCCGCTCAGACGGCAGCGCGGGCCTCAAGAAGCGTCAGCTCTCCGCCGCCGGCCCGCAGCTCTTCGCGGCGTGCGACCAGGCGCTCAAGACCTTCAAGGCGGCCGACAAGGCGCTGAGGGCGCGGCCGCTCAACCTGGGCAGGACGGAGCGGGACTGGGCGAGCGACGAGCGCATCCTCAGGCGGCTGCTCGAGTACGGCCACATCTACGCGAAGCGCCTCGTGGGGTGCATGGTCGAGGGCGATGAGGACTCGGAGGCTACGCTCTCACCACCGGAGGGTGGTGGTAACCAGCTGCAGCTGCAGCTGAACGAGATGGGACAGATGGTCGTGGACCAGTTTGAGGAGAGCAGAGAGGCTGCTAAGGGCAGGACGTGGGGGAAGGTCGTGAGGGGGCAGGCTGCGGGGTTCACGCGCCTGGTTGGCGGCTTGGATGAGAAGGTGAGGCGTGAGTGAGGAGGCCATGAAGACCAGGTTGACCGCAGGCATGTCCTGATCTCCATTGAGCTACACGTTCCTTGCTTGATCGATGTACTGAGGTAGCTTTAGTGATCTCCTACTGGATCTCTTGCGTGTGGCTACATTCATTTGCATGATTGTACGGAAGACTATAAGTAAGGCAACTTCCAGTTGTTTAACGGGCTCAAACTTGAGCACATCTCAATACATATCTCATCACGTCGATGGCTGGGGCTCCCACTAGATCGACAGGTCTGTCGCGCTTAGTCAACACAAATCTGCTGACTCAACCCAAAAAATGCATCTAACGCAGCCCCAGCG
>PYST01000320.1:0-43483 GCA_003049485.1 Ophioceras dolichostomum | reverse complement strand
TCTCTCTCTCTCTCTCTCTCTCTCTCTCTCTCTCTCTCTCTCTCTCTCTCTCTCTCTCTCTTCAGATCACCTTGGTGTCCGTTGTCTGCCATGTCACTCGGAACAACAATCCTTCCGCTTCTTTTGGTACCTGTTTTCTCAAATATCGAAGTCCTTTCACCAAAAGCTTTTAGAGCAATTAGCAGATTATTTCACTATGCTAACGACAATGGTTTTTTTTCACTATGCCAACAACGACAATGCTTCGGAGACTGTCCGAGCATGCCATAATGGCTGCTTGAAGGCCAGTGATTCACGGGCATCTACGCTCATATGACAGTTTGCGAATCACTCGCCGCCCCCAGGTGATCGCCCAACTAAATTTTTGATATTTAGGATAGGAAAGAACGTCTCAACACTTTCCCACAATGCTTTTAAGATCATTTTTCTTTTCCAAAACGTTTTATTTTTTATTTCCCCCAGCCGTAAGCATTTCCTGATCGTCTTGTTTAAAAAAAAAAAGAGCATCTTGAGATCGATTTATAGACCCCTCATCGAGCGCCTAGTAGTACCAGATACCGAAGCCTCCCAGATACCTAGCAACTAAAGTGTTGAGAAGCCTCGATGATCATTCGCCATGGAACTTGGTTTAGCAGCAATGCCAAAAGCTTGATCATGATACTACCTGCGTTCTCGAGCGGCTCCCTGCCTTACCGTTCGAGAATCCAGCGACTTTCGGCAATTCTCAGAATCCGAGCCAGATCTCCAGGCCGAAGAGGTAACCCTGGCCCTCAGAGTTTCAGGGGCTTACCATCGATCCCAAACATGCCACCCATTCCCCGCCGTCCTGAACGGGGAACTTCAGTTGGCCCTGGAACGGTACTAGCGGACTCTACCGAGCATGCAGGCACAGAATTCGTCACCGAGTGTCCCTCCCCCTCCCCCCCCCCCGCTGCAGAAGCTTCCCACGACATGCTCACCTAGCTGACTGGAGTAGCAGGGCGCCGCTGGTGGCACCGACGCGTTCCACGACGGTACAAGCGCCACAGGGAGTACCGACACGACGATCGTCGACAGCGAATACGGCGAGGAAACACGCGAGAAGGAGCGACCCTTCGAAGACGAGGCGATAGCGGCTCGGAAAGAGATCTACGAATACACGAAAGGGCTTGCGAGGGTGGCGGGGACCGAAGGGGGCGGAGGTGGAATCGAGGCGCCGCCGTGCGCAGATGCGGTGTGGGCGCAGTGGGAGAACGGCCGCTGCCTCGTCATGTTCTCGCGTGAGAGCGACACAGGCTCGAAGAAGGTGCGCGTCACTTGGAGGAGGCCCAGCACGAGGAGACAAGACTGGGCAGTGTTGATGATGGCGCGGTGTTGTAGCGTTAGGAATCACGTGTTCCAGGCACTTTCTGGGGGCTTAGGAAGCCAATAAATACAGCTCCTTTTTGCCCTTGGGAGAGCCTCTAAAACTCTCCCCAGAGGCTCCCCAAATCTCACTCCTGAAGGCGTTTTCTAACGCCACAGGTATCCGATGGGAGGCGGAGAATTTGGGAGTGGTTGACCATGCAGGCCACGCGAAGAACGACGTGATACCGGATGCCCGCGCTCGCAAGCGTATCAAGTGCCCACTCGCGTGAGACACACCCCAGCCGAACTCAGCCCTCATGCCACCAAGAGCACAAGGCCGTCCACCCGCCTATCCACAGGCAGCCGAGCATGTCTAACCACCTGAGATGCACAAATGCACATGTAGGTTCCAAATACCTACCTATCTACCTACCTATACTGACAGCTATCTCAATGAAACTGCCCCTCAGTATTCCCCTCACCCATACTCCTACTGCTCGAGCTCCCGCTCTGTATCGCGCCCAAGATGCCATCTATATAGCTCGCGCCGCTCCACTTCTGGTGCGTCAGCACGTCGCACCCGATGTCCTTCTCCTTCTTCTGCACCATGTTCACGTACGCCAGCATGCCGTCCGTCTTGAACCCCCTCGCCAGCTCGCACGTCGCGGCCGCCGTGCTATGCACGCCCGCCAGGCTGATCAGCTGCAGCACGAACCCCTCCCGCGCGATGTCCCAGACGAACGACTTGAGCGTCTCGGGCGTGAAGCCGTGGCCCATCCAGTTGAACGAGGGGGACAGGTTGTACACCAGCGCCTTTCCGGGGTTGACCGACCGCACAGCCTGGCCGAGCTTCGCGGCCACGGAGACGTTCGGGTCGCCCGTCTCGACCCAGAGGAGGTCCGCGTAGGGCGCGAAGGACAGGGCGCGCTTCGTGGCCGCCGGCATGCCCGCGCGGAAGTGGTAGAAGCCTTCGCGGGTGCGGGGCACGTCCCACGAGAAGTACACGTCCGGCGCGCCGGCCGGGAGGGACTGGCGGGCAAGGGCGCGCCGCGCCGTGATGCCCATGTCAGGGTGCGCGGCGGTTGTGGACTCGTACGTGGCAATGCGGGCCTCCTCGGCGCCGTGCTTGCGCAGGTGCGCCAACGCGGCCTCGTCGAACGTCACCAGGGGTGTGTTCTTGGTGAAGGCTGCCTCGAACGCGTCGATGTCTGCACCCGAAGCGCCCCGGGCCTCCATCTCCTGGAGGGTCTCGGCTAAGGGAGCGAGCGACGGGTCGGCCACGCCCAGGATGAACTCGTGGTCACGCACGTCGACGGCCGACGAGATGAGCTTGCCGGACTCGGAGTCCGTCCGCGCGATCACGAGGTTCTCGACGCCCATGACGTCCCATTGGAACCGGGCCGCCACGAGGCGGTTGATGTGCTCGCTCGTGGGCACGAGCACCTTGCCGGCCAGGTGGCCGCACTTCTTGCCGCCGTGCAGCTGGTCCTCGAAGTGGACGGCCGCCGCGCCGTTCTCGGCGAAGAGCTTGGCGAGCTTCAGCACGGCGGAGAGCCCGCCGTGGCCGGTGTCGCCGTCGGCGATGATGGGGCGGAGGTAGTCGATGTATGGTGTCTCGGCGCGCTGGGAGGGCGTGAGCTTTCGTCGCGCGTCCCACTGCTTGCGGTCGTGCATCGATTGGGCCTTGGCGAGGCGCTGCACTTGGTTGGGGACCGTGTTGTAGGGGTAGTCGCCGAAGTCGGGGGATACTTCGTTCGTGGTGGTCAGGACGGAGGAGCAGGCCCAGCCGGAGATGTAGAGGACTTCTTGGTGGGGGGCCTGTTGGGTCATCTGGATAGGGTCGATGGCGCCCACTGTATCATAGGTTGTTTGAAGCGAGTTTGTCAGCGAGTGTGCTCTTTGGATCTATCGTGCAAGGCTGCGAGAAGGGCAAGTTACGTACTTGTATGGACGGGCTCCCCCTTGGCTTCCCTCTCTCGTATCAGGCCCCATAGCTTCCGCGCCATGGTTGAGCTTGGGTATGACTGTTGTTGCGAGCCACGCTTGGAGACTACGTCTGCGGCCGAGTATGGCCTCCGGATCCCTTCGTATCTTGGGGTCGCCCACCACGCCTCCACGTCTTTGATCTGCTGCTCGTACAGCGCATCTTCAGCAGTGCCCGCTTTCTGGGCTTCTGGCAGAAGCTGGAACGAGTCGGAGGGTAGCGCTGTCGTCAGGGGTGGCTCGACGGGTGGTAGTGATGAGGGCATTCTGCGAGAGGCTGTGGTCGAGAGGAGGCGAGCCGTGCTGACAGCTATTGACGCGTGTGTGGTAGGCTTTGGTGTTGGTAGTAGTGTTGTTCCTCGCAGAACACGTCGTGGTATCGTTCGAAGCATCGTGGACGAGCTTGGGAGACGCTATCGTCTACTAAACGAAAATTGGTTTCGCGGTAGCCCGGGTGGCTGCTGATGACGTCGCGCCCAGAGGTTTTCAGATGCGTGCAGAGATTTACGACAGCCACGGGGCGGCGGTAGTCGTTCTCGCAGCTTTTAAAACGGCGCTCCTGTATCGGGCAGGCGGTCCACGGTCAGTTGCCGGTATTATAAAGAGCTCGGAATAAATGTTGAGAACGGTGACGGCTCCGGTATTTCCGCCTCGCCGACCTCGCATCCGAGTTCAGGAGCGGCGGCCAAAAGCCGAGGTCGTCAAAGTTTCCCGCCAAGAGCTGGGGGATATTTGGGGAATGGGGACAGGGGAATCACGGCGGGGAAGTTTGGGACCCGCCATTGGCCAATTGGGGGATGCCACTGCCATTCGTCCGCCGCTACCAACCACTGCCAGCCCAGGCGGCTTTCCTCGGCTCCTGACCTAACATCCTCATAGCTTGGCGCACCGGCTGGTATGTTCTGCGGCGGGGTGAAAGCATTGAGCGTAACAGCTGCTTGCTCCTGCAGCTCTTGGAGCTCAAGCGCTGTCGGACCTCGGAAGCTACAAGAGCAAGGGGGAAAAAAAAAGACGCGATCTTTCCCTCTCACCGTGTTTAACTTCTAGCAATTCTCTTCGACTGCTGAACTTTCTTGCACTTCCCAATTCACCGACGAGCCTTGGGATATTACTTGGTGAGGACCGCCGTGTACACGTAGGCATCTGGACGGGCCAGCAAGCAGTTATCACCCTCCCATTTCAGTTTACCTCGTAAACCACAGCCATGGCGATGAACGTCCGAACATCGTCGAGGGCATTCGCGGCCCTTCGTGTAAGAATCGCCATTTTCTAGCTTCCAGCTTCCATCTGGTGCCGACGCTCCTTCTTGGATGCCTATTCCGCGACTAATCGTCTTCCTCCAGCCGCTCGTTGCCCGCCCCGTCGCTTCTCGAGGTAGCGCGCTGGCATGCAGGAATTACTCGGCCAGCGCTGAGCCAGACCTGAAGGCCACGCTGAAGGAGGTCATCCCCGCCAAGCGGGAGCTCCTGAAGAAGGTCAAGGCCAACGGATCCAAGGTGCTCGGCGAGGTCAAGGTCGAGAACACCATCGGCGGCATGCGCGGCCTGACGGCCATGGTGTGGGAGGGCTCCGTTCTGGACGCGAACGAGGGCATCCGCTTCCACGGCCGCACCATCAAGGACTGCCAGAAGGAGCTTCCCAAGGGCAAGACCGGCACCGAGATGCTTCCCGAGGCCATGTTCTGGCTCCTGCTCACGGGCAGGGTCCCGTCGACCAACCAGGTGCGCGCCTTCTCTCGCGAGCTGGCCGAGAAGGCGTCGCTCCCGGCCTTCGTCACCAAGATGCTAGACGACTTCCCCCGCGACCTACACCCGATGACGCAGTTCGCCATCGCCGTGTCGGCGCTCAACCACGAGTCCGTGTTCGCCAAGGCGTACGAGAAGGGCATCAATAAGGCCGACTACTGGGAGCCGACCTTCGACGACGTCATCAGCCTGCTGGCCAAGCTGCCGACCATCGCGGCCAAGATCTACCAAAACGCGTACCGCGGCGGCGGCCCCCTACCCGCCGAGGCTGATCGCGACCAGGATTGGGCGTACAACTTCGCCGCCATGCTCGGCAAGGGCGGCGCGGCCAACGAGAACTTCCAGGACCTGCTGAGGCTTTACCTCGCTCTCCACGGTGACCACGAGGGCGGCAACGTCTCGGCCCACGCCACCCACTTGGTCGGCAGTGCCCTCAGCGATCCGTTCCTGAGCTACAGCGCCGGTCTCCAGGGCCTCGCCGGTCCCCTACACGGGTGAGCCCATTCCATTTTGTCCCCTGTTGTTGCTTGCTCCTGCCCACTTGTTTCGCCGTTTCTAACAAATAGCTCGTCCTCAACACAACAGCCTCGCCGCCCAAGAAGTCCTCCGCTGGACCCTCCAAATGAAAGACGCCATCCCCTCCTCCTACACCTCCAAGGACGTGACCGACTACCTCTGGTCGACGCTCAACTCCGGACGGGTCGTTCCCGGCTACGGACACGCCGTGCTCCGCAAGCCCGACCCGCGCTTCGAGGCCCTGATGGACTACGCCTCTGCCCGCCCCGAGATCGCGGCCGACCCCGTCTTCCAGCTCGTCAAGCTTAACAGCGAGGTCGCACCCGAGGTCCTCAAGCAGCACGGCAAGACTAAGAACCCGTACCCGAACGTCGACTCGTCTTCGGGCGTGCTGTTCCACCACTACGGATTCCACGAGACGCTGTACTACACGGCCACCTTCGGCGTCAGCCGCGGGCTGGGCCCGCTGGCGCAGCTCATCTGGGATAGGGCGCTGGGCCTGCCGATCGAGCGGCCGAAGAGCATCAACTTGGAGGGCATTCTGAAGAAGATTGGGGAGTAGTAGTCTTAGTCTCAGTTAGCTCGCGTGGGTTCGAGCCGGCTGGAGGGAGCTGGAGCTGGACCTGGTGAGGAGAGGATGTCTATTGATCTGCCATGTACTTTCAGTTTGGTGCTCTCTCTCGGTTTGCGTTCTTGCACATAGATCTCCAATGGCTCATTTTGCCTCAAGGTTCCCAATCGGTGTCTCCTATGCTCTCATGGCCATGGTATGTTCTCCCCAAGCTCTCTACTGCGCTGTCAAGACCACGCTTTCAGCGACCCTGGTCTGATTATCCCCCCAGTCTCTTCTCAAGGGCACATCCGTGACGAGTTGTACCCTCTTCCCCTCTCCTCTCTGGTCAGCAGTTACGGGAGACTCTCGTGGCCTCTCGGGCCAGCTGCCTCTATTTTTAGACACACATGGACTTTCCACGAGGTACGCCACGGGGCACGCACGCCGCCAAGACGGACAGAATGAAATGTATGGGCCTTTGAGAAACCTCGACGGGGGCATTTCTTTTGTAGTTTGGCTTAGCTTTGTGGGAGGTGTGCAGTTCACCAGGGTGGCTGCTGTTTAGCCGCACCGGCAGAATTGCATGCGTCAATGTCATCAGTCAGGCAGGGCAGGCAGGCAGGGTTCAGGGGGGTTTTTTTTACATCACCGCATCCCATCGTCGCAAAGTCTCAGAACATCATCTATCGTGAAATATTCCTCCAAACGACATCCCGCAACAGAGAGCGCTCTCGTCCCATGTATCGCATCGCGGTGCCCAAACCCAGTCACAGGGTCGGCCACCGTCGAACGTACTGGGGAGCCAGCCACTGAGGACCCGCAACAAAGACAAAAAAGCTTCTCGTCGTGCTCACAATATTCGCCTCACACGGAGAAATGGATAATGGACTACGGTGCGAAGCCTCCGTCCTCCAGCTGTCAATGCGGCTGGACGGACTTTCGTTCTCGTCTACCGACCTTGCCAGCATCTTTTTTCATTCATGCCTGTCTTGGCCCAGAAGGAACAAAAACTTGAGCCGGTGTTCGCTGCCAGCCGCGCACCGAAGCTCCTTGATTGGGCCAAGGCGGCCTGGTAAATTGATTTGCCCCTATTAGTCGACTGTCCTACAACTCGGCTGGTTTTGACCCCTATGTTCTTGAGCTGCGGCGGCCGACCGACCCACCCCGTGATTGTTGTCATCAATCATCAGAAATTTATCCTCCACGCCTGGTATCAAGAGATTCACAACGATAATTTCAGCGAAGAGAGTTTTTGGAAGTATGCTTGGCTTGATTGACTCATGTTGAGATAAGAGTAGTAAAAAAAAAGAGAGAAAGGAAATGAGAGCCGAGAGAATGAGATTCCTTTTCCCCCATGTCAACCGCCTCCAGAAGAGTGATGATGAAAGAAGAAGAAAGGGAAAAATATGTACTGGCAGAGTCTGCGAAGTGCACTCCCAGAACCAACTGCCGGCCCTCCTGTAGCCCGCCACCATCTTCCTCACCTCAACCTCACACCACCCCTGTCCATCTTCCCCCTCTCCCCCTAGTCCAGCCATTAGCCTTCGCGCCCCCAGTAAACACCTTCACCTCCCTCATTTCTTGCACGTCCTCCAGTTAAGGTTAATCTGGTGCGTGAACGCCACCGTCGCATCATCATCCGTGATCATGCCCGTCGCCTTGTTGTTCGTGCTCGTGAGCGAGATCCGGTTGTTGATGTTCAGGATCCCGTTGGCGCCGCAGGGCGAGAAGATGTAGCTGCTGGTCGGCACGCGGTCGGCCTTGGTGTACACCTGGCCGTCGGCCCAGATGCCGCCGCCCGTGATGGACGTCTGCGTGGTGGTGGTCGAGGGCGCGTCCTGGCTGAAGTAGTACGTGCTGTAGAAGGTACCCGTCACGCCGGCGTCCAGCTGAGCGAAGCCGTGGTACGTCGAGTCGACGACCGCGAACTGGTAGCCGCCGGGGTAGCGAAGGTTCAGGTGGAGCTGGCAGTTCTTGGTCTTGTCGGTCGGGGAGTAGCCCGGGCCGATGTAGGTTTGGAAGCGGTCGAAGCCGAAGGTGATGACCTGTTTGGAAGAGAGGTCGTTAGCTTGTGGTGTTGTGCAGGTTGTGATGTATCTAAGTATCGAGGTAGAGAGGTACCTAGGTGGAGGTAGGTACGTGGTAGGTATCTAGAGTGGGGGTCGAGAGACAGGGGGGACCAGAAGGCTTCTTACGGTCTTGTCTGGTGAGATGCTGGTCGACACGGTACCCTGTGGGCAGCCATTGCCGGAGAAGCTGGCGCTGGAGATCTGGATCTCCTTGGGGTCGGGTCCATCCGCGTAGCCGGTCTGGCCGATCCCGTCGGGGAATGGCACGGGGGAGGCGGCGACCAGGGCGGCCGGGATGAGGAAGGCGAGGGAACGCATTTTGATATGAGAGGGCTTTGTGTGGACTTCAGGGGTTCCAAGGAGAGAAAGAAAGACCAATTATTAAAGCCGGAGCTAGTAGTGAGAGAAAGAGAGAGACCGGAGATGTTCTGTTTGTTGGTGGGTTGAGTGATACAAGAGAGATATCTTCGACTTCATGTCAGGGGAGCTCTGCATTTATACTCGTTTTCGGGGTCCTTTTCTCCAGCATCATCACTCTGGACATCGGCGTGTGTGCGCTTTCTGCCGCCATCACCGACCCCGGTACCCCCCATTCATCACTGTCACCTACGTCTAAACCCCATCAGCATATTGCCTAGCCCTCCCCTTCCTTTCCCCAAAGGCTCCAGGTACTTCCTCCCAGACTAACTGATTTCCGGTTCCGGAGGTAGCCAAGCGGTGGATTGGGAACCAGAGGCGGGATGGCGATATTGGATACATAGCCGAACTAAGATCCAGCTCGGCGGCGACGGCCGATGAGAGGTTTTGGATCGTTTGATTTGTCCGTCCAATGTTGATTCGGCGAGATAGCGACATGGCTGGCTGGCGAGATGCGATGGAGTGACGGACAATGGATCGGTGTACTGGGGAGGCAAGGGTCAAGAAATGGCGGCAAACCTCCGCTGTCGGTTATATTGCCCTATAGATTGCGGGCAACGGCCAGAGCTGACCGTTCAGATGGACTCTTCAGCTCCATTCTTCGGGTTCTCGATCTGGTCATACCATACTGGGTGTACAAATTTGCCTCCGGAAAGAAACCCGTTGCGAACCCTCTTCTTTTTTTCTTTCTGTCTCTCTGACGACTTTTTCGTTGTTCGTTGTTCGCGTTCTGTTCGTCACTGGAAGATGCAAATTTGCGGGTGAAAAGGGGGATAAATGAAATCCATATTGAGGCGGGACCTGGCCAGTTTTTATGCTGCTGGATTTTCCCACCCTGCTCTCGCTCTACCCGAAAAGGTATTCGAGCTCTCTCTCGCAACCGTTCGGGACGGCTTGAAGGAGGGGCGATCTTGGCGAATTTCCTGGGTCTTGGGATATTTCTTCTTCCGTTCTCTCTGCTATAGTACTGGTCTGCACTGCAGTGGTTTTCCTCGTGATTTTCTGGGCAGCCGCCACGGGAAGCCAAAATCTTTTTATAGAATTCCAGCAGGTGACATTCCGTCGCTGATCGGTCTGGCTCCGAAAAGAACGGCGCGATATTATGCTCTTTGCCCTTTTCTTTGTGTCTAGCTGTACCATGGTTTTTGAGGACAGCGTGTTGAGTGTCACACTCGACAGCATGCTTTTCCTCGAGCAATGCCGTTTGTCTACACCCTCACTCCCAGAACTGCACTGCGGGGTGCAGGCGGGAGGTGCCATCCTTGGTGCTGAAGGTTGCGATGGGAGCGAGCGGCATGGGTCTTGGTCCCAGGCCTCAGGGGCGAGTGTAACCGTAGAACTCCCTGCTTCCCTCTACCCCTGATTGGGTCAAGACTCCCCAGATGTTAGAGGCGACGGTCAGGATCGGCATGTCCGTCAGGGGTTTGCGGGCACGTTCTCTGGCCAATCTGTTACTTGCTTATTCTTCTTTCTCGCGTGGGGCACGTCGGGGCCGGTATGGTGGGAGAGGTTCCCAAGCAACGGGCAAGCCGGTGGAACTATCTGCGTTCTGAATAGCCAAGGGAGAGCGAGTGACAGCCTCGGAGGGTGATGGTGTAGTTGGCGAGTTAACGTTGCCCGCTTCTATTTTTGTGGCAATGCCAGGGTCGTCTGTTAATTAAGCTTAATTATCCCTCCCATTAACTGGTGGGCTGTTATATACTAGCGAGCGAGTCGAGATGTGGCTGGAGGAGGCTCGACCTGGGCTGGCCGAGAGGCGAGGTGCATGCTGCACAGGCGGACATGGATCGAGATTATCTTGATGATCGTCTCGGCAACGGTCGACTTAGCCAATGTTCTGTGTGATATCGGACCGTGCTTCTGATATTGCCCGAGGCTGTCACCTGATGATCAGCCTCTCCGCTCTGCCCACCTTGCTCCGAGAGTAAGTCCGTCGGTTAGTTTGCCGTGATGGAGCTCACTGTCTGGAGCATCCTCAGCCAGAGGATCTGGTTAGTAACCACACGGGCACCCGCTGATGTCTTTCATGGCCCATGAGTGGTTGGCTTCTAACCTAACTTTTACCCCGTCTCTTGGCCATCGTCCCCGGTTTGCGCCGTTTCTTTTTTAAGAACTCCCTAGCACTCACTGGGGTTCTCATCTGCTGGCTGAACTCGCAATAATGCCAGCCTCGTAGTGACAAGGATTGCTCCATGGCAGCCGGGCCCTCTCAAAGAAAGGTTGGGAATGTGATACCGATTCTACGGCCGAAGGCCCCCGGGTCGTCTACATCCAATGACTAGAGCAATGGCATCAACGTTAGATTGGGGCCGGATATGCATGGTAGAACTATAGGTCCAACACAGAGAGAAGTGGTCTCTAAGTGGACAGTGAGTGGCGTTTGGCGCTGCGAAATCCAGAGTGCCTATACCCAGCTAGCTTCTTATATAGCATCATATGAGTAATGCCGAAGCTTTCCGCCCAGGGCGTTGCGATTCGCCCAGCTGCCCTCAGTGTGGCAAAGTCGGGGAGAGTCTGGCCACCAAGCGGTGAGGATTGATGATGACCGTGAAGATGACAGTCAGATAGATCTCACGATCCAGACCGCTCGCCGTGCGGAGTGATGCATACCTAGGTAGGGCGGGACTAGAGGCTACGTTCCTTTTGCCTCGACCGGGTGAATCCACGTCGAGGTGGCGATTTTTAGGTGTGATGATCTCCGAGGCACCCCACCCCCTCTGCCCATGGGAGCGGAGGAGACACACCGCACCTTGTTGATCACTGAGTGGTACTGACATTCTGTTCAGGTGTACCTGGAAGCTTTGTTCCGGTACTCCAACCCCGCCCCCCGCGAACCTTCCCGCGCTGTCGGGAGGGATGCTGCCCCCCTGCGTAACGTACATGCGGTAGACCCTGCACGATGGCCAGATGCGGTGCATACTTACGTGTGGTGTGGGTGCCCTAGACCGGACGTTTGTTGTTCTTAAGCTGCAGCGATTCCATCGGGAGCCGTCCCATTTGCCGCAGTCCGAGCCGAGCCCAACCGCCGAGCCTCGTGGCGGCCCTTCGGTTGGGGGACGGGAGGGGGGTCGCGGCTGGAACGGCAGGCTGATGAATGAGAATGAGGTGAATGGACAGGAATAGAAACGTGGTGGAGTGAGCCCGAGAAAGGCCGCCAGCAATTTCCTGGGACGTGGCTCTATCGCGGCTCGAGATTAATAGTGCTACCTAGACCCCTCACACTCTTCTTGACCGGGTGCTCTGAGAGTACATGCTGACATATCGGTAAAGGTTGGGGTGACTAGGTCGTGGTTAGGGGGGAGGCTGAAGTGTGAAGCTCGGTTCCGACGTGATGGCCTTGGTCATCAGAGCTTGCGCCGTTGAGGGAAGAGAACATCACGCTTCAGAACCGGACTAACGAGGAAGTAGACAAAGAGGAAGAGTAAAAGAAACAAAACTAGTTGAAGCATTGATCCAAGCTGCTATGATCTGTTTACCTAAAATAATTAGCTACCTACCTAAGTCCGCCTTTCCCCTCCTCACTTCAGTTCATAACAACAACCTTCCTCACCGGCCCCGCTGCCCTCCAAGCCTCCTCCCCAATCTCCGCAATGTTCACCCTCGTCATGACCCCCCTCCCCTCGCCGTTATCCCTGACCTGCAGACACACCATCTGTGCGTCCGCGCCCTCGAACGCGCAGCTCCGCGCCAGCAGCACGAACTCGGCCCACCTCTTCTCGTCGTCGTCCCCGTCGTCGTCCTCTATGCCGCCCGCCTCGCCCGGCCCGAAGCAGCGCGCGATGCTCCCCACGACTTTCCGCTTGGGGCTGTCGGGGGTTTCGCGCTCCCCCAAAACGTCGCGACGGTGCTGCGATCCGTGCTCGGACTTGTTGCGCGCCGTGGAGGAGTTGATCCACGTCAGGCCCCAGTCGATCGGCTTCGTGATGCGGAACCGGCAGACCTCGGCGCGGAAGACGATGAGCTGGTCGTCGGGCACGTAGGTGAGGTAGGGGTGCGCGAGGCCGGGGTGGGTGTCGATGATGTCTTGGATCGTGACGTGTGACGACGACGACGAAGACGAAGAGGAGGAAGATGGGGTCACCGTGATGGGGCTGGCGTTGTCGGCGCTGATTTGGGAAACCGGGATGAGGCGGGATGGGTTGTTGCGGAGGACGTAGGGGGATGTTAGGGGGGTGTATCTAGATGTGGTGCTTTTCGTCAGTTCAAGTTCCCCAGTTATGTGGCGGGTAGATATGCTTCATCATGGGGGGGCAGTCGGTCGGTCATGAGAACTTACCCGTCCTCGGTGAGACTCGGTTCAACCTTGACGATAATCTGCCCCATCCACCCCATCCACGACCAAGAGGGGAACGGGACTTGTATGTTCAGCGACGTCTGCGGCAGCGTCGTGAGGACCTCTCTCCTCCTCACTGGCCTGCGCAGCGGCTCCCAGCACAGAGACATCGCAAACCGTTTGGCTGGGTGCGCCCACAGGAACTGCTCGCCCGTCAGGTTGCCGAGCTGCACGAGGATGCTCGAGAACGCGTCGTGCGCGTCCCCTTGCTCGGTCAGGTTTCGGTTGGAGAAGTCCAGCGCCATCATCCTGAGCTTGTACCAGAGCTGCTTGGACGGGTCGTCCGTCACGTAGAAGGCGCGGCGCTTGGAGGTCAGTTCGAAGTTGGCTTCGTCGAGGGCGAAGAGCGACAGGCGGGGCGCGACGTCGACGTCGGATCCGGACTCTTCGGACCGCGACAAAGTCCCGCAGCTCCAGTAGACCTCCCACTCGGTGAAGATGATGCATCGCCGCGACAGGGCGCGCTCCTGCGTCGTCCAGCCGCGCGTGTGCCAGCGCGTGATGGAGAGGAGGTGGTTGTTGGGAGGCGGCGCCTCGATGCGCGGCTTCACCATGGCCAGCAGTGTCATTCCTGGTTCGCTCTCGGCTGTGATTTTGTCATCGCCCTCGCCGGTGTTGGTGGGCAGCAGGACGGAGACGGAGTCCTGTCGGAGAGACCTGTCCTCCCAGAGGCCGAACAGGCCGCCCTCAGCGTTGATGCCACATGCCGCGACTATGGTGAAGAGGGCGTCGATGTAGATGTTGCTCATGTTGCCGATCTGCTGCGACTTGTCAAAGAGGTCGTCCTGGAGGATGCAAAGGGCGTCGGCCCAGAGGTAACGATACCCCAGCTGTTTCGTCAGCTTCATGGAGTCTTCGATCGTCCTCGCGGGTTTGCCGGGCCCTAGGGCGCCCGGCTTCATCAGGTCGAGGCGATTCCCGTTCAGCAGGACGAGCCTCTGCGGCCCACCCCAGACGTAGCTGAGCGCGACATATGGCGTCTGCTTGACTTGGGTCGCGTCGATCTCCACGATGCTCTCGGTGTGCACGTCGATCAGACGGATGAGAGGTGCCCGCGCGATGCCGTCGAGCTTGCCCTCGCTGCAAGAGTCGCCGTGCTCGTGGAGACATTTCTCAAGCCAGTTGGACAACGTAGAGATGGCGACGCGCGCAGGCCTGGGCCGCGACCCAAACCGCCCCGGGGAGTACGGCGGCTCCGGCTCGCCGGGCTTCCTCTCCTCCTCCTGCACCCTGAAGCAGTCCACCACTCTTGCCTGCTGCAGGCCGTTATGCGGGCGCCGCAGCCTGCCGGGGCCGAGCGGCTCCTTCTCTGCGGGCGGGGGACTGGAGACGAGACCGGCAGTGAACAGCGAGCAGGGCCGGCCGGCGTCGAAGCGGCCGGTGCCAGAGATGAAGATGAACTTGATCCAAGGATCGCCGATCTCCTCGATCTCCAGCATGGCGCGCACGTCTTCGCGGTCGACGCAGAAGTGATGCACGGCAGAGCATAGCGGACACGTCGCCGCAGATTTGCCGATCCTGCTGAGCAAACCCATGCTCCATGCCAGATGCCCGCCGAAGTCCTCGACTGGAATGTGGTAGGGGGGCCGTTTCGGCTGCCTGCCGGCGATGGCGGTTTGCAGCTCCGCCTCGGTCGGCAGCCGGAACAGCTCGAAGTCGATCTCGGAGCAGTGCTCGCAGAGAGCGGGGTTCTTGAGCCGGCCACCACCCATTTTCGGACGCTTTGACACTCGAAGTTTTCGAAATGCCGATCGGACGTTTTCCATAGAGTGCCGACAGGGACTAAGCCTGCGGGTATTGTCGTAGGTCGGTTAGGTCCGAAGGCTCGATGGCGATGCGCAGGATGAGCCCAGCGCAGCTCAACTAAATTGTTGGGATGGCAGCAGCATATGATGAGCAGACAACAATGATAGCCCCTGGGATGAACTAAGAGCAAATGGAATGGAGGTTGGGGCGACCCAGGAAAGGAACATCAACACAGCCTTACCACCTGCGCAGAACCCCGCAATGATTCTGAGGCTCTCAGCAGGCAGGCATTGCCCCTCACAGGCAGCAGCAGTGCCGCAGTAGTATCCGCCAGGGGTTGGTTACTGGGCTCCGCTATTCCTGCTGTGGGATGGAGTGGACGACGACTCGCCACACATGCAGCTATCGGGCCTTACAAGCCTGAACGAATTGTTCGCCTCAAAATCATGTGCATGGGCGGCGCGATGTCCTCTGTCGGGTCGTCCCGCCCAATCGTTTCTGTACGAGCCCCCGCAGCGTCAGAAAGTGGCGCGAAAAGGATCCGCGGTAAACGCTGAACGGCCGCGTCAACGGCTGGGGAAGCCACGCCAAGGAGGGCGCTTTTTCGGACTAGACTTCCACCGTTGTCCGCTAGCCTTCCCCGGCGAGCAGAGGCAGGACAGTTTTTGAGCACAAGAAATATGAATGCGGTCCAGTGGTACAGAGAAGAAGCGGAGTTGGTGGTAGGTTCAGTGTCATCAGCCTCATCAGTGGGACTCGCAGGATTCGGGGGCCGCTCCCGAATTACCCCGCCAACAGAGGAGGAAATCCTGCCCATGTGGCGGACAGCTGGCTGGAAGCCCGTCCTCGCGCTGCTGTGCGCTGGCGCCATGCGCTGGCGCCACTAGTTAGAGCTTCCAGAAGCTGCAGCTAAGATTTGGAATTCGCAATGAACGCTTTAAACATTGAATCTTTCCTTTTTCTCGGCCATCTTCCGGAGGAGAAGCGGGACGAGGAGGAGCTTCTTTGGAACAGGCATGATCGCTGTCCAAGCCTCAACCATGCTGGGTGGGGTCTCGTGGCGATCATCAGCACGTTGTCTTCCACAGTGCTAGAGGACGTCGACAGACATGAAGCTCGAGGCAGCTGGGGCTTCATCGGGAAAAGAGGTTTCCCCTCCCTAGATCTTGCTCCCATCCTCTTTCCAAGTGTGTGCGTCCGGCAGTTCCCTCGGCATTGCAGACCATATCAGTCAGACCAGATTGGTGGTTCGAACATCGAAACTTGTGTCCGGAGAGAGCAGAGCATGGGCAATGAGGCAACCTGGCTGGCCTCCGACCCATCCTCCCCTTTTCCACTCCAGAATATCGCCACACCTTCATGCTCCGGACAAATGGGAATGCAAAGTGTTGATAATTCGAACCCGGAGCCTATTATTCTTCGAGTACCAGATATTCCACATTCCGGTCGCAAAAACAAGCGATCCGAAAGGCTTGAAGAAATGGTCGGTTCCTGGGGATGGGGGAAGTCGGTCAGCTGACGAAAGGGGTCAAACGCCAGACTGTGGGGTTTCAGATGCCTGATGAGGGATGTGCATCAGTGCTGCGTTTGATCTTCCATGCTGCCTGCACGTGATCCTTCTGGCGTATTCTCCTCGGATTCTATGTACGACGAAGTACGAAGTATTTGGGGGCGGAACGGCCTTAATTGGCGATGGGCTTGCTTGTTCCGTCTTGTCTGAGATTCTCCTGCGGTTTTGTTTTCTAGGCGTGAGAATGGATGCCTGTGTTGGTTACGGAGGCGAGTGGTTGTCAGACACCGGAGGCAGGAGGCAGTAACGATGGCGAGGATGACAGCTCAGAGTGAACTGTTGAGACAGCGACGATATCTCCGTGTTGTATGGGTATCCTTTCCATTTTATGCCTTTTCTTCTCCAGCTCCTTTTCTTCCTCCTCGCTTGCGCCATCGTTGCCAGGTTCGGTCGGTCGTCCGAACTTACGGAACGGAGGCGAGGAGTGCCGGAAGAGGCCCCGCCTATCCCAAAGGAGTCGATCGAGTTGATTCTAGCTTCAAGGCTGATGAAGGAATGACTGAGCTATCCTAGTCTGCCTCCAGCTACTTGATCCGGACATGACAGTCCGAGCCAAGCAGGCGAGTTGCCTGCCGGGAGAGAGGTTGAGAGAGTCGTCTCGTGCGCTTGGCTCGGCGACCAGTCCAGCTCGGTCAATCAGCTCCGGATCATCAACGCCCAGTACCTCCTCGATCTCGCACTTGCTAAGTTCGCACGGAATAGCTGTAATGCTATAAGTTGCATTCGCTCCATGCCGAATCTGCTCTACACACTTCGGACGCTATGTGAGTTGTGAGTTGCGACCGGGCATCACTCACTGTCGACCACCCCCTTTTTACTGTTCAACGTCGCATTTTGAGCAGAGTCGCCGAGGCAGCCACCACCAGGTTCGGGGATGGGATTGGGGGAAGATGCTGGCTGGCATGCTCGCTCGCAACTCTGTCTCCATTTCTCCATAGTTTCGACCGTCGTCCTGCACAGCGATCGAACTTTTCGGTGCGAATGATCTGCATTTCCGGGTCCGGGACAATCCGGGGCTGGTTGCTCAGGGGGCGGGCCATTTCTTTTCTCGTCGTTGTCATCAAAATGGAAATGCGCGAGAGAGAGATGCATGCCAAGATCCGCAACCACGCTTGCTGTTCCTGCATATCGTGAGACACAACAGCGTCAATGCGCGCTCTGACAGCGAACCAGCCAGACCAGACCAACAGCTTTCCAAATCGGGCATGGAGCTTCTTGTTCTTCTGATCTTCGGTGCATTCTTTTTGTCTGGCCTCTCTTCTTTCATCTGCAGTCTGACCTGGCCAATACTTCGAGATGCGAGGGGGTGATGCTCTGTGGTACGATACTCCGGATCATCGTCGTGTGTTGTTTCTCGGAGCTGAGGAATACCCGGCGTCTTCGTTCCTTCTCTCTTCACCCTTATTTCCTCAGTGCACAAGACGATGAGCATTTTCGCTGGTAACCCGCAAACCAGGATTGCCCTTCTCTGTAGACCTCACAGACATATGACAGGGGAAGCTCACTGGTCCAACCGTCCGGTCTATCGGGCGGCTCGTCCCGCACGCTTCGTTCTGTTTTTCCACTTTATCCCCGCCTATACATAAGGCAGGGCATGGTCCTCGTCTTTCCGCGACATGCCTCCTGGTTTTACCTGCTGTCAGATGTGGTTTCCTTCCCCGGACCCGGGAATTTTATTCCCCCTTCATTCTGCTGTCTTTCTTCCCGCCCCTATCCACTCCATCGCTTGTCACATATCGCTTACCTCCTCTGACATACAACATACCTGCCCTCCAGACGGACGGGAGCCGTAGATAACACGCACGGACGGTAGTCACGAGTAATGAGTCTCGTAGAATTGGCTGGATATATTGCGGCGCAGGTCGCCGCCGAGCGGGAGAGAGCGGGGTTGCCACAGGAGTCTTACTATTCTAGACCGTCATCACCACCAGATTCGACGATGTCCTCGACAACGACAACAGCAGTAAACCTGCCGCCGGGCGAGTGGAAGGGTTGGCCTTGGGATTTCAGCAATTTTCCTCACGACGACTACGGTCCGCAGGTTAACTACGCCGTCTGGATCTTGACCATCCTTGCGGCGGGGTTTCTGGCCCTGCGCTTATATTGCAAGTTCCTCAGGCACCGGGGTCTGTGGTGGGATGACCATGTTCTCATTTTTAGCTGGGTGAGTTATTCGTTCTACGGAGAGACATCATTCTTCTCTTCCAAATTAGCCGGGGCGGCGGCGGCTGATGCTGACCTCGAAACTTCTGGCTTCTAGGTAATGCTGTGCGCCCAAACGGCACTGGTGTCATACCAGGTCGGTATCGGGTACGGCCAGCACATTTGGGATTTCCACCCATGGGATCTGGGGACTTTTCTGCTCGTGTCCAACACGAGCGGCTTCTTCTCGATCCTCGCGGCCATGTGGAGCAAGACTTCCTTTGCCATCACGGTACTGCGCATCTCGGACGGCTGGATGCGGCGGTTCGTGTGGTTCGTCATCATAAGCATCAACGCCGTGCTTGGTTTCTCCGCTGTCATGACCTGGATCCAGTGCTCGCCGACCGAAAAGCTTTGGAACCCCAACATGCCGGGCGGGAAGTGCTGGCCTAAGGAGATCGTCATCGAGATCCTTGTTGCTGCGTCAGGTAAGGAGTGTGCACGCAAAAAACCAAGACGAAGGTGAAGGGGGGAGACGAGCAGAGCAGAAAGAGGAAGAGATGGTTGGGGGAAGAGAGGAAAAGAAAGACTCAGACAGTCTCAAAATTACCACATCACTTTACATTGCACACTTGATGCTGGCTAGACCACCTCGTCTAGCCGGCTGGCGGCTTTCTCCTCATGACTCCTCCCTTGAAACGCTTTTCGATGCCGTCGCCATGGCCGACGAAGATACCACCATAGTGCCGAGGGCGGAGATGTTGATATTTTGTGGGTGCGTTCAAAAACAGCATACTCAGGTGCGATGGATATCATCCTCGCGCTCCTGCCCTGGAAGATCATCTGGAAGCTCTCGATGAACAAGAAGGAGAAGGTCGGCGTCATGCTCGCCATGAGCATGGGAGTCTTGTAAGTATTTCCCTGCCTCTATGACCTACATGCCCTGCGGTAATAAGTCGCTTAGCTAACACTCTCGTCCCCATCATCATGACAGTGCCGGAGCGATGTCATTCGCAAAAATTACCCAGCTTCCGACCATCAACCACTTTGACCTGAGTAAGCTTCTTTCTCTTTCATACGCTCCCTTCCTCTCCTCTTACACTTTTCCTCCCCCGTTGCACCAAGCATTCCACAGCCCACCTCGGACCTGCCTGACCTATAACCTTCCTGCTTCCAGTCAGCGGAATCTGGCTTTCAATCCTCGGCACCGCCGAGTCCGCCATCACAATAATGGCAGCCTCAATCCCCATCCTCCGCGCCCTCATCCGCGACACCCCCGTGCGCCCCCCGCCCGTCCGCTTCATGTACCGTCCGCAGGACATGTACTCCGGCAGCGCGGGCCGTAGTTCGACCGTCATATCGTCTTCGCGACGTTCCCAGTCACAATTCCCTTCTTCTGGGATAGGAGCTGGAGGAGCACCACCGCGTCTTTCGCTTACCACCCGCGGAGGGCATACGAGGAGTACGAGCAAAGCTAGTAGTTTGAGCCTGTCGTGGTGGACGGGGAAGCTGAACAGGAAGGGAGACGAGGACGGCGGGATGGACGGGGACTGGTTCAGGAGGATGATGATGGCTACGCCGGAGCCGCCGCCGGGGAAGATCATACAGACTGATGAGGTTAGCGTTGAGTGGGAGGAGATGGAGGAGGTATCGCGGCGGGGAGGGATGGGACTGGATAAGGATGAGGAGAGTGGGATGGGACCTGGGAGTAATAGGGGGTGGAGGAGGGGGGAGGATAAGGAGATTGGCATCGGGTATGCGATTTGATTCGTCTGTGAGTCTTTCCTCTTTTCTTATTCTTTCACTCTCTTAGCAATTTTTTTCGGGCTGGCTGGCTGGCTGGCGAAACAGGATAGGTGGTCTATCTGCTTAGGGATGGGGGGCAACGGTGCGCATAGCTGGTCGAAAAGTGCCTTTGTGATTCCCCTCAGTTGTTTGTACGATCTGGTTGGGTTGTTCATGCTTTTGGGGGTATTTGCATTTACGTCTTTGTATTTATTGTACAGTATCTGGCTTCTTTGGGTTGTCATGATATCAAGGGCCTGGGGCTAGGATTCAACCGATAGTAACACATCGCTGGCAACAATGCCGCTTCCTCCATTTGGTAATCTGGGTGGCGAGCGAGAGCCTGCGGCTCTTCGTCCCTCGCCGCAAAACTTAGAGTGGTATCTTGGAAAGTACAGTGCTAAAACACAAAAACAATTTGTTGCATCGCAGGCCCTGAAGCCTCTTCCAGATGCTCTTCCCCAATCTCCTCCTCCTTCACTGTCCACCTCACTCTCCCCCAAAGCCTCCCGTGACCGTCGCTGATGACATCATCTCCTCACGTACTCGACCGAATGCCTGGTGTCCGCGTACGGCCGGGCTATCCTGACCGTGTAATCGTTCCTGTTCTCTGGCGGCGGCAGACTGGCCGGCGCATCCTGGTCCCTCAACCTGTCAGGATCGTGCCGACTCCAGCTCCTGTCCCATTCTCTCGGCCGCTCCCAGTCCCCGTGCGACTGTCTTCTCGCTCTCGCACGCGTCCGGTCATCTGGACTCCTCTCGAACGTCCTCCGCTCGGGGGAATAAGACTGCTGGTGGTGTCGCCACTCCTCCACCCGCTCCAAGCTTCTGCTGCGGTGGTCGCGGCTGCGACTCCGGCTCTCCTCGCGGTCGTGCCGTCCACGCCGGCGCCGGCGCTCCTCGGCTTCCTCCTGCTGGTGCTCCCTGTGCTCGCGGTAGAGGAGGTTGAACGCGCCGGCCGCGGTCGCGGCGCTGAGGCCTGCCGCCGCCAGGTGCACGGCCTGGTGGTTGTGGTGGTGGTTGTGGCTGTTGGAGTCGACCGCCCGCCGGATCTGGTCGCCGGCCAGCGCGGTCGCTGTCAGGCCGATGACCAGGTCGACGTCCTCCCCGAAGCTGACGGGGTGCAGGAGCGAGTGATGATGATGCCGGGTTGATGTTGATTGATGGTTCATTTGTGTGGTTGGTTGTTGCTTTACTTGTTGGCTTGGTTGTGTTGGCTTTTGTTTGACTTGTTGTGGTTGTCGTGGTTGTTTCTTTTTAAGAAGGTTGATGACGAGCTAGAAGTTGAAAGAAGATTATCGGTTGGACCAGTAATCGGGGGGCGGGCCTTACCACTGGCCAATAAATAATCGCAGGGCAACGCCTGGACGGGAGCTGGCATCGATGCGGGAAAGTTCCGGAATCGGGGATGGGTCTCGATTTGACGATTGGTCATGCGACCAGAAACATCCCGTGGACGGCCCGGACTCGCCATTTTCCCCGGATTGGCTCGCTTAAATGGAGGTGGCCAATTACAAACCACCCTTCTACGCCCAGTTTCTCAGGTCGCTCGCCTTCGCCGCAGGCTACTGTAGGCTATTACTCACGTTGTCGAGAGAGAAGCAGAAGGTCCTGCGGTCGTGTCATGTGTCGCGATGGAGGCTCTGCGCGCCGATAGCGGCGTTTCCCAGGCAGAAATCGGCAGAACATTCGATGCCCCTGTTATGTTGCGCTGGATTTGAGGCTCTGCGTGAGGGTAAGGGGAGGAAATGAACAAGGATGCGCTGGTTTTGTGGTCATGAGGAATGGGCATATTCGGAACGGACCTCAGACTCTTGACACGGTCGTACGGCAAGAGCTATGGCCAAAGTGGGCGAAGCAGGGCGAAGCAGGCACGTTGAAGCCCTCTACCGATATCGCGGAAGACGAGCTCGCGGAGAGGGAGTCTTGATTAAGAAAGTCTACCGGGCCCAGCAGGAAGGCGCTCGGACGAATGCGTGCAGTCGACCGCGGACTGCCTTACGCACGCAAGCCTCACGCCGGTGATCGGCACCGGGTCGAAATAATGTTCAGGCAGAAGGAGAGACGGGGATTTCCGGCTTGCTATCGTACGTGGAATGTGACTGCCTGGCCCGGCAACTGCAGCCCAACTGACCTGACATCCAAGGTGACAAAGCGCTTGCCTGGCAGATGAGCGAGTCCGGTGTCCTGGCGTGCAGCGACTAACGAGGCCAAACTTTACAGGGGTGATGGGCTGGATATTCGAGCCTGGAGCCTGGAATGTGGGCTGCTTGTTGGCCTTTGGCTGAAAGGGTCTTCATTCTGCCGCCCAATAATCATTTTCCTTTCAGCGGATTCCTCCTGCACTCTGCGTGACGTGACGACTGAGCAGTGATGATAAATTTCCTATTCGTGAGAGATGCGTGATCCATTTGTGCGGTATACCTCCATGCTTCGGGTCATTAGGTACCTATTTCAAAGACAAAACTCGAGGTCCGTGATAGCGATGGACGATGGAATTCCAATAGGTCGTATGTTTTTTGCATCTTGAGCCGCCTCGAAGCCTTGCCCGTCCATCTCTGAACGTCGAACGAACACTAGAAGGGATTGAGAGCTAGACCTGGAGTGCTAGAGTCTTCAGATGAGATGTCCTGGAAGAACGCACAGCAGAGGCGTAGCTGCCTTGGCTGGCGGTAACCCCTTTTTCTTTCCTTGCCAGACACTCGATGCCTCCTTCTTGGAGGTCGCATTAGGCTATTAGCGTGCAAGCAACATCGAGTACGAGGGGGCACGCTTGCACAACATAGAGCTGTGCAGGTAACATGCAACCTGCACACACGTCGCGCCGCCGCCGCCGACGAATGGTGAGTTTTTGTCCCCCGTTTTGAAGCACGGGTCCGATACTGAGCTCGCCGTGACCCTTGTAACATACCCAGTCATTATCACCACTATCATCACCATCACCACCATCATGACATCAATCTGGATGGAGTGGGCACTCTTCGAGTGCCAAGGTGTGCCTGCGTGGGACCATCTCGGCATTGATTACCTGGGGGTCACGCAAGTCCACGTCGAGTACTTGTGCCGTCCCGAGCACACCGCACGGAATACCGGAGTCCGCCTCCACAGCGCGTTCGCATCTTACCGCCTGAACCCCGACCTATTACTCGAACTACCCGTCGCCTTCCTGATCCCCCTGGACCCCGGGCGTTTATATCCTTCAATTCGACTGCTTGGTGAGGAAGAACGCTCAGAAGCCTACGGCGAGGTCGCCTGCCGGTTCACTCACGGATGCCTGATGCTACGCCCTGGACCGGACACTTGCAACCCAGCCACTCAGCTTCAACGATGGGGCGGTTCATGGACGTTCTCCGGGGCCAAGGTTTCATTTACGAAAATCCAATGCCGGGCCGAGGCATCATGAGCTTCGGTCTCAGGCCAGGCCGGCCGGCAGAGGGGGGTCGCGATTTCATGTACGAATCGGCTTTCCCATTCAGTCTCTCAGCCCCTCCTCCTCCTCCCCCGCTGTGACCGCCGCTATGACACGTTGGTACCATCTGCGCAAGGCCTGACATTTCCTTGACGACGATCGCTATTGCAGCGCCCAGTGTATGGCGAGGCTCATCGGCGTCGGCGTGGTCTACGACGCTTGTGACTAAACTGTGTATATAATCGATATGGAGCTGCCCAACTGGCTGGCTTGTATGCCATTCAGCTTTTATATCGGATACAGGATTCAGCAACATACGAGCGCTCGAAGCTTGCCCAAGCAAGAAGCCGTACGGATTCGGATGGGATTCTTTCCCGACGGAGACCGAATTCATTTGATTGGCGAAAATGAGCTGTATTACTGAGGTTTGCCCAGAGCACGTACGCCCATACACACACCTTGCATACCTCATTCAGTATCTAGGATATATCAGTGCTGCTTGTGGCTAGGCGACATCACAGTGGAAACGAGCGCACGAACAACTTTGCCAGGGAACAGGACGCTCATGAGACGAGGTGGGAAGAGGCGGATGGATGAGATTTCGATACTTGTTATATAGGACTCACACGCTTACGAGTAGCGCTGTGAAGTACATCACGGCCAAGAGACCGGGGACATCAAGATTGCTATTATAAAACTTTCTAGCCAGTGAACTATTAAATTCCTCCACCTAATTCCGAACTTCCCCCATATCGGCAGGTAAGTATGTGACGGTGGAAAACGCTCTAAGGAGTGAGATTTTGGGAGCCTCTGGGGAGAGAGTTAGAAGCTCTCCCAGGGCAAAAAGGTGTAGTATTTGTAGGCTTTATAAGCCCCCAAAAAGTGCCTGGAACACGTGATTCCCATCGTCACAAAGTACCCATCTACGGAATCCGGCCTCCTTCCTTGAAAGCCTTCACGTCGGGCAGGCAGCAAATATCTCCGCGACACTGCGATGCCAGTTTCATGCTAGCATACAACAAGCATGGACAGAGAAAGAAGTCCCTGGAGACCTCCACCTCTATCTAGAATGTCAGAGGGCAAGTGGAAAGCCTGGTCCGGTCTCAGCTTGAGCAGGTAGGTAGGTAGGTGTGTGGTCCAAGGGGGAGGCCGAAGCACGCGCCGCCTCGGTGTTCGCCTCCGGAGGCGGGCTTCCCGTCTTCAACTAGGCCTCCTTTGGCGGCGGTTTGCAATTGATGCGCTTCCTCTTGAGGCTGTAGGAACCTCTCTGGATGTGGACTGGTGGCTTCGCGATGCGGCGCCGGGTAGTGTGATTCGTCGCGGTGACTTCGAATATATGGCCGCAGGAAAAGATAGCTGTGGTAAAGGAGCACGTGGCTGTGGAGGTTGAGGGCGCCAAGAGGGTTGGGCTGGGTACTTCGTAGTTCGAATTTTGCTCGGATGGTAGCAGGGAAGTTGGTAGATCGGGGGTTGACGCGATGAGCGGCGAGAATAGGCCCCTAGATTGGCACGACGCTGACGCGAATTTATACCCACGGTCAACGCGATATATCCCAACTCCTGCTAGGTTACTTGCTGTCCTAGCGAGCGATAAGGTTCCGCCATAGTGTTAGTCGAGCCACCACGTCAACCCTGTCTGGAAAGACATCATCATCCTCTGCTGTTGGAGCTGTCGTGGCTGCGACTATGTGTTGTGTCTGTTTTTCGTCACCCATGATCCGTTCGCTTGTTGGTCATAGCGCGGGGCATCAGCACGTTGTGATTCCCTAAACTGACGTTCCTCTAAGTGGGCTGATGAGTGATGAGCGGGAGTAGCCTCACAGACAGGAGGCTGACAAGGAAAGCTGCGGGTTTCTTGGCTTGGCATCTCATGGACTGCTTCTACAGAAGGGGAGTGATACAAGGGGCTTCTCTAGTGTCTCACGCCCAGGGAGGCGTGCTTCCATCCTTGAATGTTGTAACCGTTACTCATCAGACTCCTCTTATTCCACGAGGTGGGTTACCCAGCAGAGTGATACGCGTTTAATTCTCGGTATACCTGCTACGTGGATCACCACAGTGCTCCGAATGGTTTACCTGCGAGTGAGCTCCCGAATGGTTCACCAGCCAGGGAGCTCCCCTCGATCATTGACGATACGTCGGGATTTTGAACAGCCCACACGAGCTCGGGCACGTGCATATGAGCGATCCATTATCGAATAGCATGAACAGCACCGACAATTTTACCAGTTACCACGCACACAGCGGGGAGGGGGCAAGGGAGGAACGCGGGGCCACAAACTTCCGAGAGCACTCCGGACCCGAGGCGCTGGGGAAGGAGAAGGCTGAACCACGGTCCACTCCCAACGACACGGGGGCGGGAAGGGGAGTGATTCCGCTCCCAGGGCGTTGGAAGGGAGATCCGAGATTGTAGAGTTAATGCGGGACGAATGACCCAGGAGCCAGAAAGCGGGGTGCACCGCAGCGAGATTTGGCGTAAGCCGCACCACCTAAATTTCGGCCACCCCTAGATATCGGCCACCCAAAAAAATGGGAAGATCAACTCTGCATACAATTATGGCCGCACCACGATCTCGTTTTCAATTGTGCTCTCTCCAGAAGTATCCTCCTCGTCGTCCTCTTCAATCTGAATAGCTCCAACAATTCCCCTGGTCTTCCTGACGTCCCGCACGGTCGCAAATACCGCGTTCGGGTCGGGCCGGACCTTCTTCCGCTTTCTCGGCAATAGCTCTTCAACGCGTGCCTCCAGACGCTTCTTTTCGCGTTCCATGGTAGTCAAATCGTAGTCCTTGCGATCCATGGCTTTTTGGAGCTTGTTGAACAACAGACATGACGTAGAATTGCCCTCGTAAAGGGCGGCCAATTGGTGGGCTTGACTGGCCACCTCTCGGGCCTTGGTAGGCGTATTCCATAATACCGCTGAGGTATCCTCCAGGAAGGAGGAGGCCCAAGGAGGCCTAGCCCTGGCCTGGGAAACGTTTTTGCGGCTTGAAAAAGGCTCGGGGTTGCTGTTTTCCAGTAGAAGCTTGTTCATCAGGGGCTTGGCCATGTTGATCGGCCACAGGCCCGTTGCTTTGAACCCTGCCGTAATATTGCTGTGAGAAAGGGCCCTGCCCCGTGCTTCTTGGTACGCTTGGAGGAATAGGCGCTTCCAAACCACGGTAGAGACTTTGAATTGGCCTAGGTGGTCGATCGCATCGCGGTACCGTCGTTTGAGGGGGCTGAACACGCCCAGATCGAGAGGTTGCAAAACGTGAGAGGTATGGGCAGGCAAATAAAGTAGAAAAACGTTGTTCTCTGCGCAAAGAGCCATAAAAAGGGGTGTTACGTGGCTACCGTGGCCGTCAAGTATCAACAGCCTAGCCTCAGAGAGGTCGGCCGGGGTGGTGGCAGGTAGGAAGACCTCTTGCAACCACGTCTCTCCGACCTTGTTGTCGGTCCACCCGGTAGGGGTCGAGGTGAACTTCCAGTCGTTTAAGCTGGCCATTTCCGTAGGGAACCACTGTTGTTGGACCGTTGCGCCTTTGAAGATAACCACGGGCGGGAGGTAACGGCCGGTGGCGTTGATAGTCTCGATAAAGGTCGTCCAGCCTCGTGTTCCAAGCGTTTTTCTTTGGAGAGCACGTGCTGCGCGCGCTCCTACAACGATCCTGTTGCTTCCCTCTCCTTCAACAACCCCGGCCTCGTCCATATTCCAACGGTTTTCCGGTTTGATAATCGAGACCTCTGGAAAGTGGAGGCGCAGCTACCACTCTTTGATCACCGCACTGGACGCACCGTTGATACGTTGAGAGTCCATATTCCGAGCCCTTTGGGACTTGAGAATAGGGTGGCGGTTAAGGAAATTGGAAATCCAGTGCTTCCCGAGCCGTATAGAGTCACCCCGGCGCTTGAGGATCCTCTCGACTAAGAAGCGCAACTCGCGGTGCGTAGGAGGGTATCCCAGAGCCGATTGCGTAAGGACCCAGGCCTCCAAACGCTGCTCCTGGACCTGATCTAAGCGCTTTTGACCGTTGTGGGCTTGGTCGTGCGGAAGGCGGCCAGAAAGCCGCTCCTGGAGGGTTGACCTGGGGACCCCCCAATCGAGAGCGGCCTTGCGGACGGCCTTGCGAGGCCGCCTCCAGCGCCCAGGCGACGTCGCTTTCGGTATATGGCTTCATTGATGGTTGATTGATGCATTGCGATTTTTTCCGATTTTTGCGATCTCATTTATGTGGTGAAATGCGGTGTCCCGCGATAGGGTTGATGTTGTGGGAATCTATATGCAGGTGGCCGATATTAAGGGGTGGCCGAAATTTAGGTGGTGCGGCTTAACCTCCAGTCGGTGTCACTAAATGTGAATCGCCACCAGTGCTTTTTGAAAGAAGGACGTTGAAAGGTACGCTGATGGGGGCATGACCCTGGAACAACTGTTACATTCTTGAAGACTAACAACCATAGACAGACGGTATTCACCGGGGATTGAAGACGGTAACCGTTCGGGTGCATTGGGAAGCGGTTATTGAGGTGCCGGTGAGAAACGTGTCTGGTCACAGAGGCGAAAGGACCTGATATGTGTGATCGAGCAAAGCCAACACACAAACCCCGGCCTCGCCGCCAAGTATCAAGAGTCTGTCGGTCTCTCCCTCGATGCAGTTGAATTCTGCTCTCCATCCAGCATCCGCATGCAGATTGGGAACTTCTCATCACTGTCACTGCATGAGAGACAACAGCCTGAATCGCCAACCATAATAAACATCAACCCGCTGTCACGATGAGGGAATACCGACTCGAGGACCTCGAGGACGAGGAGCTTTGGCTTGACGGGTTGAGCTTTCTCGAAGTCAATCTGATCAGACTCGAGGTGCTGCAGCCCTACCAAGAGGTGTACCCAACCTGGGTCCAGCTTCACGGCATATTCGTCAGTCCGCTGACGATCCCAGACCCACACTGCGGAGAGGCTGATGAGGTCTTCTCCTGCTTCAAGATTGCGTTCGCGGAGCTGGGCGACGGACCGCAGGACGAAGGTCTCGTACCGGTCATTCAGTTCATGAGTTATACGGAAGCGGAGGGTTCTGCGGCAAACCCTATTTCGTTAGATGTGACTTCCTGTCTACGGGACCATGGATGATATCATCGACGCCGTGTACGGCAGGCGGCACGGAATCCTGGAGCAGCTGAACTATGGAGGCATGGAGGGGTGTCGTCTTAGGCGCGATGGGTACGGGCAATATCGCGGAGTTCGTGCCTTCATGTAAGATGGGCCCCACCCCCTTTCTTTCTTTCTCTTTCTCTCTCTCTCTCTCTCTCTCTCTCTCTCTCTCTCTCTCTCTCTCTCTCTCTCTCTCTCTCTCTCTCTTCTCTCTCCCTCCCTCCTTTTTATTCACAAAATGGTACTTTGACGGTGGATGTGTCGGCCATCTGGCTGCGAAGGGTGAAGTAACAACCCCCCCTGACCTCCAAATCATGACAGCATCGGATGCATCGCTCGACTCATGCTAGTCGGAATGATGCGGGTATGCCACCAAGTCTGTCGCCGGGAGGATCTCGTTGATCTCGGCCCGCTGCAGACCCGGCGTGAACGGCCGGCCCATATATCATGGATTCTTAACCACGTCCTTTGGTACGCCGGCGAGGCCAGCGATCCGCCGTACCAGCTCCTACGCCTCCCTATCGGCTATGCCGACGGGGACACGGTCTTTCACATCAGCCACATCGACGGGAAGCCCGTGCCGTACGAGCCTGCCCGGGACGCGCCCTCTGATCAAGGGTCCGATTACCAGTCGTCCTCCAGTTCTCGGTCGTCGTCGCCCGATCACCAATCGGCTGGCTACCAAGCTGCTGGTCATTATTACCAGTAATTATGGGTACTACCAATGAAGACACCCCCGTCTGTTTCGGCTATGGCGCAGGGCGTGGGGTTTCGCAGCCTAGGTCGCGAGCGGGCCCTGGTGTTTATCAGCGAGGCAGAGAACTATGGATTTCTATGGTTAGGACGCATGTTCAGGAACCAGGTAGTATTATCTACGGTATGTCTGCAGCGGGATCTAAGTCTTTGTAATGCGTTTGCATTTTTTGTTCGCTCTCCTTTTCTTTCTTAGGCCCATCGTGACTACTGTGAACCGCGACTGCATTCACCTACCCTGATCCTACGGCAGTCATCAGACGGCACTTTACGAGACATCTTATCCTCACCTGCTGCTCTTATCATCCTGTCACGCCCGTGCAGGCCTCCTGTGTCTTGTTCTGCCCTGCCAACCCGCTTCCTTCTCTCGGGGACTCGGGGAGCGAGACTTCACTGTCGCTTCCCCATTATTTTGGACCAGCACAGTTAGGGTAGATGGAGCTGCTGCCAGCCGTTGAGCTGTTGGAAATAGGTCTCGAGGGCGCCCGCGCCTCTTTGCCTTATACCTGGAATATACATCTTCAGCGGCTTCAGCCAGCGAAGCCCACTTTTTTCTAACTAACCCCTCCTACTCACGCTCAATACCCGATGCCACCATCGCCGAAAGCAAGCAAGTCCTGCAAGCCTGTCTCTCGATCCAGTTGGAAAGTCCCAGACGAGAAAATCTCATGCTCGGTATCAACGAGTGCTGTTCTTCCATCCTCAACTACCAGGTAAAGCCTCGGGCTCGAGGCACGATAGTCTCCTAGCGGCGGCTGCTGCGGCGGTCGCTGCTGCGGTGGCCGCTGCTGCGGTGGCCGCTGCTACGGTGGCCGCTGCTGCGGTGGCCGCTGCTGCCACCACCGCTACCACCGCCAGCAGGATAGTTAGCATCTATCACACGAGGCGGAGGAACCTGGCCGTCGGCAGGGGCGGCCACAACATGACTCCCGCTGATGCTCGCCGGCGGGGGCTCTTCCCTGTACTCGCCAGCATCGCCGTCGCCCATAAACTGGAGGAAGCCGCCTGCGTATGGATCAGGGGCACGATGTTGACGTGGAGGGCGGATCCGAGGTTCGGGCCGAGTGAGGTCGGGTGAGTGGCCGCTCCCGGGACGGGGGGCCAAGGCAGGGTAGGAGGCGGGCGCAGGGTAGGCAGAGTAGGCAGCAGGGGCGTGGCTCGGCCCGGCCGCTGGAGGTGACGGGTCGCCGAAAATCGAATCCATCGCTTCTTGGTCGGCCCTGGCCCTCGCCTGTCTCTCCCTCTCATGTTGCTCAATCGCCCACTGCCTGGCCATCGCAGCCTGTTGTGCTTCTTGTTCTTCGAGCTGTGCCGCTCTGGCGGCCTCGGCGTGGGCGCGCTGGTGCCGCTCCAGCGGCGAGCGACCATCGTCAGAATCCGGGGTGAAATGCGATTTTCTCTTCCTGTGTCTATTGGGATCTGACATGATGACGGACTATATGATACTTTCGGTGAAGGTTTTGGGGATGGATTGCCGCTAATGACAGGTGCGTAGTATGGGAGTGAATCAGAAAAGAGGGTGGGGGAGCGGGAAGCGGGAGAGCGTTGAATAGAAATAGTTGAGCCGGATGGTGAAAAGTGTTGATGATGGATGGAGCAATTTGAGCTTGCTTGTCAAGGCGGCTGGGTCGCTCTATTTATATAGGTGAGCTCCGGACATGCGAGGAGCAAACTTGTCGGTGAGATTACCTTGAGAGAACATCGAGCTGGCATCGTTGCACTCAGGCTCGTCTCCTGTCATCAAGGGGAGGGAAGAGTGGGAGCTGTGCGGAATGGGATGTCCCCAAGCCCGAAACATCGCCCAGAGGAAGAAGTGACTGGACAAATGATCAACAGGACCGGCATGAGGCCCCAGCGGCCTGCTGAAGGCAATCGGCGTACCAGCAATTAATTTGTGATTGAGGTTCGTCGACCGAGTTTCAAGGGCTCAGCCGCCTGGCCAGGAGTTTCTTGGCCCGGGTTGAGTGCGGGCCGGGCCGTGTTCCACACCTGCCCTCCCGCATCCGCGTGCCCGAACGCATGCGGTCGAGGGCAGGAAGGAGAATGACGCGGCGTTAGCCTTAGCGTCGATGTTGGGCGTGTTTTACAGCCCGTCAATTGACGGTCGGAACTCCGGGCCAGGTGGCGAACAACCGTCGAAAACACCACCGGTCCAGGCTCCTTCCTTCAGGCTTGTGGCGGGAATCTGTTGGCCTCGCTGGAAGCTGCTGGAAGCGGCACGGCCTTCTGACAACACGCGGACGCACAGACAGACATACACACAATTGACTGGCCGAGAGCAAGGAAGAGAAGGGACCTCGGGGTGTGAGCATGGTGATGAAAGCGATCGGAAATCCACCATGCACAAACAAATGTTAGGGGGAAAAACATCACTCTTTCATTTACTGAACTAAAACGTGCCCTTGGATGGTAGATTCGAAAATGAAATTGGGCTTCACATGAAGAATCTAACAAAAAGATCCTACGTTGTGGGCTGGAGTGCTCATGCAGTGGGAGGAAACTGGTCGTGGGCTGGTCGAAGTCCGACTGGAAACTTCTTCACCTGTTAGAGCTAGAGCCACGGGGCCACAGGAAACGATCCTGAAGGCCGCACCCAAAGGACTCACTCTGGAATGATATTCTTCTGTTCTCTCCGGGGCTTTCGGGCACTCACCCGGTGCTGGCCGTTCTCGAGAATGCCTTTCACCATATCAATCAGTCAGTCCATCGTGGCTGAAATTCGTCATGGAACGTAACGACCATCTGCCTGCTTTCGATATTGGTGGTCGATCGATCGACACACAGTATGCCCATTTGGGGAGAAACGAGGCCTGTCGCGCCCTCCGAAGATCTAGGATGGCTGTGGCAAGGCACTTCTCGCCCCTGGTCACTAGGAAGCAGCCGGGCTCGCGTCTTGGCTAACCGTATAACATGTACGGCAGGGCTGTATTGTCGATAGCCCAGCATCGATCAATGGATTCGCCCTCTCCCTGATCGATGGGCGATTTTAGGAAGGCGGCGCTGTTGGGATATTCTGGATGGGGCTTAATCTTGCTAACTCCCAATACCCGGCAAACGTGGTGGTAGCAGCCTTCGGGCTTCCCGATGCCGTCAGCGATGCAGATATCATTACTGCGGCATTTTGGACCGAACTTTCCGATGTTTATCAGTCTGGTCAGGCATTGAGCGCTGTTAATGGACGATGTATTCTTGATTTCGGATCTTTCCATCTTTATACCGACTGAGCTCAGAGGGGATATGGAGGACGCTCCCAAATCGTATATAAAATCTCGGTCGCCATGCCACATGTGACGCCACTCCGTGCTGGGCCGAAGTCGGAAGTCCGCAACGCCTCCGTCCGGCCGGACGTTCGCTCTGTTCCACCACCCCTTTCCGTTGAGTACTTGGAGGAACTCGAGCATCGTCGCTAGGGGAGGCCGATCGAATGGAATAGCCGGGAAGGAGAAGCGGGCGAGAACTTCCTCCTTGGAGGCATGGATCTCGTCGGGATCTAGCAGAATTATCCTAGGCCGGTTGGCGGAGCCCATGCCTATCAGACTAATTTGGAATGAGTCGATAGGCCTCCCGACGCGGAAGGCAGCCCCGTTGCCGAGGCTGCCGTACAGCCGCACGCCAGTCTCTCCCGGCTTAAGCCCAGGGTCCAAAAAGTCGATGGCGATAGCGGTAACTTCGACTTTCTTAAGATTGAAGCTTTCAAGGCAGTCCGACTTCTCGAAGTTCTTAAGTTTAGTCCATGGTAACGGCTAGTTGAACAGAGACGGCGGTAATAGCGGTAGTAAAAGCTGTCGGAAGGAAGCAGAAAGAAGGGCCACGAGAATAAAAGAAAAAAATCACTTATATATGCATATCCCCTACAATCACTGGTAAAAATGATCATCTTGTTGGAAAGGCAGGGTCGACGGGACAAGTGCATGCACAAGCTGGTCTGGAGAGGGGGGTTGTGGTTGTTCTGATTCATGGCCGTTCTCAGCTAAGTTTGCGGCGAAGTCGCTGGAAGAGAAGTGCTAGCTAAATGGTGGAGAGTGGGGCTCGCGCTGTTGCCTGGGATCTGAGGCAACATTCTCAGTGACTGCCATTGCCCTACGTCACTGGGAGCTCGCACCTGATTGACCAACACTAGCTACTCTCTTTCTTTGCCGAAGATCCAGGCAAAGACTGATACTCACCAGAAAATCCAAATATCCAACCCAAATGGCAAGTCCATACTGACCATAAAACTACCTACTGGGGTGCAAGGGAATGTGATAAGCCAAACGCAGGGGAGGAGTGACCTATAATGATGATGGTTGAAGCGGAGCCTTGGTCCTGTTAACCCAGCCTTGTACTCGGATTGTAATCTCGTTGTTGTCAACGAGCCGAGACAGGGCTTGGTTGGGACTGCTTTTCGTCATGGCGTCAGCTGGGTTGTCGTCTCCATGGATCCATCGTACCCCGTTGAGCTCTCGACGCGCTTGTAGGATTGTCGCAGCGCCATAATGTCGATCATGAGGCGCTTTTCGGTCGTAGTACCGAGCTTGGTGATACACTCGTAAAGTGAAAAACTGTCAGTGCACACAACAAGAGGAAAGGGGGAAAGTTGGAGGCTCTTCGTAACCATAGACAAAGTGTCTGTGATGACAAAGCCGAGGTCGAATCCAGCAGTCATGCTGTAGATCTCAGAGGCGAGCACGCTGCGGGTGACACGCTTGCATTTAGTCGATGACCAATGCACCAAGTTGCCACGAATCTTGACGAGTCCATCGTCTTCCTTGGTCTCGTTGACCAAAGCAACATCGAAGCCAATTTGGGAGCTAAGATCAGCATTGTTGCTAAAGGAACCGTCAACAAAGACCATAACCTTTGCGGTGGTCAGGTCGAGGGGAATATGACGGAGGCCTTTGTCCTTGTTGCTGATTTGCCAAAGCAGACGCTTGTTCAGTGCTTTAGTTTAGGCTTCATTGGGTTGCTGGAACTGCGCGGCTACCGAAAGGCCGAAGGCAGCCTCCAGTTGACAAATAGAGGCTATGTACGCGCCACGAGCGCGTTGGACAACGTAGTCCTCTGTCGTTGTAGCGGTCTCGAGCTTGTTGCCTTGTCCCTTTGGGGAGATGACAAGGTTTTGACAGTCGAAGGGGACTCTACAACCATTAAAGTCCGTGGGGTCAGTTGTCACAGGGGTGCGTGGCTTGGCACGCAGCTTCGCGGTCTTAAGCTCTGTGTCTTCAAGCTCCGTGAACTTTGCGGTTCCGACGTTGAAGGTATCGTCGGTCTGCATGCCGGTGATCCCAAAATCACTTGGGTCCTGGCTGTTCGTAATTAACAAGCAAGGGTCGAAGGAGGAGACTTGCATGTTGAGGCGCTGGAGATGATGTTGATGGTACGTTGCGAACCAATACATCCCAGCTTCTGCGATACCGTACAAGGGGCGCTTGACGTGAAAGATCGTTCCCTCTGGATACCTCTCTTTAAGAAGTCGGGAACGCGCACCAGAAGAAGTCGGTTGAGGTCAGAAGCTGATTGGGTGTAGGCCATAGTGATGTCTCGCACTTCAGCTGTCATTCCCATTGTCATCAACGCAGGTGTCAATGCGAAGATGATACGCTGGCTGCATCGTTGGATAGTAGGTGACTGGGTAAGCACCTCTGCTTTGCCGATATCGTTGAAGCCTTGTACCACGAGGCGAGACTTCTCGTATGGCTTGGGATCCATCTTTCCCTTGATCTCGTGGACAAGACGGGCACCAAAAATTCGTACGCAGCATGATTGACAGGGTCGTAGGGAATCGGTACCAGATACCGTTGCCAATCAACGCCTCAATCTCCTTCCGATCGGATTCTTCGAAAGGCTTGCCAGAGTCAGAAATGATGCCATTGGCTCGCAGATCAAGGGCGAGCAGGTAATTGTTGAAGGGTGCACCTCTCTGCACCCATGAGGAACTAGTTGCCTCAGTCATCAAGGCATCCACTTCAACAGACCTCAGATCACGTGGACCCTCAGGAGTCGTCTACAGAAGCACTCCCTCCGGCCCACGCGTAGACTAGCTTTTTCCCTTCCTCGTACATCATTCAGATCAATAGAATCGGTTTACCACACGCGTGTCTTTCCAATTGGAACCCTGGCCTTCCAACAGAAATCCCCTTAATGCAATGGGAAGGGCGTAGGTTCCTACAAATGGACCATATTCAACGACCCCAAAAGGCTTTTTAAAACACAAAAGAGGAGTCACCATCTTCAGGAAACCGGAGGGGCGGTGATGACAGCGAAGACGCCATCCACCTATGACTGATGACGAACTGGGTGAGTTTGATAGACGACTTTTATGATGCCGAAGAAACTTGGATTATCGACTGTCTCAGTGACAGGAAAGAAGATGAGTGAAGGAGATGTCGTCCCAGAAGTTCCAGCCCCAGAATGATGTTGACCATGGCTTTCTTCACTCACTTTTATGACTATCATCACTGATTGACCCGAAGCCGGGATCATCCACAATGACCGTTTTCTCCCGCGTGCCGTTCCGGTGCTTTTAATCCTGGCACAGCTACGTCAGCAAACCTCTTTGCCCTCGAGCGAGAATTATAATGAGCAGAGCAAGCAGTCAGGACATGCCTTCCTGATGTGATGGGGGACCCCTATTCGTCCTGTCTGACTGCCAGAGGAGATGCACAGCCTTGTTATAAACTCAGATAGGTTCCAACACTCAGCTTATAAAAGACTGCAGACCCTATGAAGTACGAACTGCGGCGTCGCGGAACCTGGGAGAAATGAGCAACGTGAAAATGGTCATGACCAAGTCAACATCTATTGCTCTCAAACTAGCTCAATGTGCACACTGGATTTATCCTCGCTAGAAATATCACCGCATTCCGTGGGAAGTGCAGCTTCAAGAGTATTTCTAAATTCGACCTCTTTCGGGAACCATTTATCGAGGATCCCATTGATCGAAACCTCCCCATGTAGAGGTGTAGGGCTTCTTATTTCCACGATCCCATCTATCAGTCTAAGCACCCTCATCCGCTCTACTAATAAGCCCCTGGCACAACAGAGTGAATATTCGGGTCAGCATGAATGTGCCAAATCACGGAACTAGGAATAATATCACAGAGGGACTTGGATGTCTTACAGGAACTCGTGATAACGGGCGTGGTCTTCGCCTGTTGAGCTTGCGGCGCAAAGGCGGATTTTGTGGTGAGATCGAGATCTGTGTCACGCAGAGCACCGTTTTTCCCCAAAATATACCCAGCGAGGTCCCTCATCTTATACAGATCTCCGCGCCAGCTGCGTAGGGAGCTATCGAGCCCGAAGTATCCGGCCATAATTTTGTAGTCCTTGGCCATATCCAATCTCCCGTCTACGAAGGCGAGACGGGCGGGCTGGATTCAAGTGGTTCGGGGAAATAAAATACGCAAAACTCGGGCTGGAACGTTCTGATCTTATTCCAAGTGCATGGGGCACGATTAGAGCAAAATTCAGGCGCATGCTCAGAGATGCCGCACGCTTATCTCTTGATGAATAGCAGCCGGGTGGATAGTGAAGCAGGATCTTAAAGTCGATGGGCGTTGCGTCCGCAAGGCGCTAGTATAATTGCATCGCCACTATCGGTCTTCAAGGCGTCATCAAGCTCCGGTGCATTGTAAATTCAGAGACGCTGAAAGTCCAGTCGCCGTAATAGGATGGTATCGGTGCCATGCTGCCTAGCAAAGATGGCTGGGCTCCAGTACCGACCGGGGGTGGCAGAGAACGACGGGGGCCAAACATATAAGGTCTCATGGGCCATGAAACGAACGCGATATGGTGACCCTCTGTCGAGCGCGCACGGGAGAGCCATTTGCAGAAGAAATATCTTGGGAATTTCGATGATACTGTTGGTTGGCACCACAACCCCAGTCTCCTTTGTTCATCATCAGCCTGTTGGTTGTCAGGACTGTTGGCAAGACGCACTTTCTTTGTCCCCATCGGCCGGGCATCCCATCATTTCGGAATGGCTAGCATGAGGCCCATCGGTCAACCAAGCGGCTCGCCTTTATCTCAGCGACTTGGCGCTCAGCTCATCTGGTCGGATTTCCCACCCCGAAAGGCAGGAATTTGGAAAGCCAAAAACAGAAGGCGCCAACATCAAAATTCCATCAGAACAAAGCGAACCAACAAAAGGGCGACCAGCGCGGCTACCTAAATATTGATATCTATGTTGGAAAGGCAAGTCTAGAAGAACAAGTGCATGCACCTATTGATCTTGAGGGGGGGTTTTTGTTGTTGTCATTCATGGTTGTTCTAAGCTAGGTTTGCGACGGAGTCGTGGAGAGAGAGGTGCTAGCTAAATGGTGTGAAGTGGGGTTCGTGCGGTTGCCTGAGATCTGAGGCAACAGCCCAGTAACTGCTGTTGCTCTGTGTCACTGGGAGTTTCGCACTCAATTGACCAACACTAGCTACTCTCTTTCTTTGCCGAAGATCCAGGCAAAGACCCATGCTTACCAAAAAGTCTAAAACGTCCAACCCGAATGGTAAGTTCGTACTTACCATGAAAACTATCTACTGGGGTGCAAGGAAAGGGGATAAGCCAAACGCGAGGGAGGAAAGACTTATGATGATGTTGACTGAAGGGGAGCCTTGGTCCTGTTAACCCAGCCTTGTACTCGGATTGTGATCTCGTTGTTGTCAACGAGCCGAGACAGAGCTTGATTAGGATTGCTCTTTGTCATGGCATCGGCCGGGTTGTCGTCTCCATGGATCCATCGCACTTCGTTGAGTTCCCGTCGTTCATAAGATTGTCGTAGTGCCATGATGTCGATCATGAGACGCTTTTCGGCCGTAGTACCGAGCTTGGTGATACACTCGTAAAGTGAGAAACTGTCAGTGCACACTACGAGAGGGAAGGGGAAAAGCTGCAGACTCTTCGTAACCATAGACAACGTGTCTGTGATAACGAAGCCGAGGTCGAATCCAGCAGTCATGCTGTAGATTTCGGAAGCGAGTACGCTGCGGGTAACACGCTTGCACTTGGTTGACGACCAATGCACCAGGTTACCACGAATCTTGACGAGTCCGTCGTCTTCCTTGGTCTCGTTGACCAAAGCAACAACGAAGCCGATTTGGGAACTAAGGTCAGCGTTGTTGCTAAATGAACCGTCAACAAAAACCATAACCTTTGTAGTGGTCAGGTCGAGAGGAATATGGCGGAGTCCTTTGTCCTTGTTGCTAATCTGCCAAAGCAAACGCTTGTTCAGTGCTTTGACTTGGGCTTCGTTGGGCTGCTGAAACTGTGCGGCTACCGAAAGGTCGAACGCGGCTTCCGGTTGGCAGATAGAGGCTATGTACGCGCCACGGGCGCGTTGGACAACGTAGTCCTCTGTCGTTGTAGCGGTCTCGAGCTTGTTGCCTTGTCCCTTTGGGGAGACGAGGAGGTTTTGGCTGTCAAGGCGGACTCTGCAACCATTAAAGTCCGTGGGGTCAGTTGTCACCGGGGTGCGTGGCTTGGCACGCAGTTTCGCGATCTTGAGCTCTGTATCCTCGAGCTCCATGAACTTTGCAGTTCCGACGTTGAAGGTATCGTCGGTCTGCATGCCAGTGATCCCGAAGTCGTTTGGGTCCTGACTGCTCGTGATCAACAAGCAAGGGTCGAAAGAGGAGACTTGCATGTTAAGGCGTTGAAGGTGATGCTGATGGTACGTTGCAAACCAATACATCCCAGCTTCTGCGATACCGTACAAAGGGCGCTTGACGTGAAGGACCGTTCCCTCTGGATACTTCTCTTTTAGGAAGTCGGGAACGCGCACCAGAAGGAGTCGGTTGAGGTCCGAAGCTGATTGGGTATAGGCCATAGTGATGTCTCGCACTTCAGCTGTCATTCCCATTGTTATCAACGCAGGTGTCAATGCGAAGATGATACGCTGACTGCATCGTTGGATAGTAGGTGACTGGGTAAGCACCTCTGCTTTGCCGGTATCGTTGAAGCCTTGTACCACGAGGCGAGACTTCTCGTATGGCTTGGGGTCCATCTTTCCCTTAATCTCGTGAACGAGACGGGCACCAAAAATTCGTACGCCGGCATGCTTTACCGGGTCATAGGGGATCGGTACCAAGATACCGTTGCCGATCAACGCTTCAATCTCCTTCCGATCGGATTCTTCGAAAGGCTTGCCAGAGTCAGAGATGACACCTTTAGCTCGCAGATCAAGGGCGAGCAGGTAATCACTCTTTTCTTTCTGCGTGACGAAGGTTGTAGTACCCTCGCTCGTGTCTTCGTTGTCTTCTGTCTCACAGACAACAAAGTATTGAGAAAGCAAAGCGGCGCCGATGCCCTTGGGCTTATTTTTGCTCCCAGGGGGGCGTCCTCGTCGACGAGGTTGCGGGGGCTCTGGTTGAGTTTCAGAAGGAGGTGTCTGGTTATCGCGGTAGTATAGTTTGACAGACGTTGCACGGAAGTCCACAGGTCCATTGATTGTGTTGATGGTAACGGTCGTGCCTGTAGTAGCTTGGACTTTGTGTGGTCCTGTCCAGCCGTTTTTCTCGCGGAATACGAGGACTTCACTTCCGATTGCCAGGGAGGCAGGAAGCAAGTCCGTCGTTACGGGTCCATTTCGAGCAGCGAGAGCTCGAACGATGTCGCGTTGGGCATGGTATCGTCGTACGGCTGCGAGAGCTTTCTCCATCGCGATGCCGCGTGCAGCAGTGCTTGTAGACGGGGGTGATTCCGATGTCATGCGTGGGTATGCTCCGAAGACAAGAAGGGTAGGAACAAGTCCGTCAGGGCCGGCTGTGTCGTTTACAGCCTTGCAGGCAAGCTGTAGCTTATCCTCGTCAGGGACGGAGGGTCCGAGTTCCGAGTGGAAAATCTCGAAAGCACGTCGAAGCGGAGCGTGGTAACGCTCAACTTTTCCCACTGAGTGATGTGCTTCCACGGGCATCTCTCGGCACACAATACCGAAAGAACGGGCGTTTCGCTGGAAGACGGCACCAGCGAAGTTAGTACCTGGGTCGTGGATCAAGTGGTCCGGCGGTCCCAAGTATGCTGCGCACCAGCAAATACGGAAGATGCGCCAAGTGGTTTCGGCAGCAAGATCCGGGAGGAACCGGGCAGCGTTGAAGCTGGTAGCTGCATCGACGACGTGAAGGGCGGCTCTACCGTTCAGGTACATCACGTCGACGTAAACTTCGTAGTTGAAGTCCTTGTCATCGGTAAGCGTGAACTTGAAGCGTCGAGGGGCTGCACCTTTGATCTGACAATGATGACAGACCTTGTTGATAGTATCGATAGCAGCATGTTGTACGTCTTTGTGTCCTGCAGCATGCAATAGGTCGTACAACCGGTTCGCAGAGGGATGTCCGAATCGACGATGGAGTTGTCGCAACTCGGGTTCTGTCAGGAAAGCCGTAGCATTTCCAATACCCTGTTGAAAGAACCATGGATGGCCCCACCGACGGGCCACAGGTGTCTCAATCGTATCGCCGTTGGACAAACGCTTGACGAGTACGTCACGGGTATTGTCGAGGTAAACACCGGCTTGGTCCATATCCTTCAGACAAAGGAGAAATGGGGTCGGTGTATCCATAACGTGGAAAGTGAAAGTTCCGATGGGGGTGGAAACGGTGACAGTTCCGAGTGAAGAATGATGATCGCCTACTCCGAAGCGGATTGCAGCTTCTCCGGCTCGGGAGCGATCCAGCATAAGATCTGGTAAATGCTTCTGGAGGGCCAGCATTTGGGACTGTCCTGCTGTAGACCTCTCAGCAGCACCCGTGTCTGGAAGGATACCCTGGAAAACCTCTCGACAATAAGCGTTCAACTGGAAGGCTTCTGCGAAAGTTGTTTCTATGCCACGAAGGTGGCGGCAGGCGTTCTCATGGAGAAAAGCTACCTGCTGGAGATACTGAGACGTAGTCTCAGTATTCTCGTTGCCTTGAGGCTCGTCGTCCAGGACCGAGCTGTTGTTGCTGTCACTATCTTCATCACCAATATCAAGTCCCTCAAAATCTGCCAAGAAAGTCGAATACTTCTTGTTGACAAGGCCGTTGCGCTTCATAGAAAGATAACGCTCATGGGCGGCCTTGCGTTCTTCATTGGGGTGCTTGTTGGACCAGCATCCTTCTCGGTTGCAAACCCAACAACGTCGGGATGCTCGGGGCTGTCGATGGCCACGAGTAGGTTGCCACTGGGCACCGTTACCGCGGGAGACTTGGAGTTGTCCTCCGTAGGTCGCTTGGCTGCTACGACCATATTGGCGATCGGTGTAGAAGTGCTGGGGGCCGGTGGATCTCTCCGAAGCTTGGAGAGATGAATGGAGATCCGAAGAGAGTTCCTCAAAAGTACGAGGTGTCTTGAACAATGCCATTGTGAAGGCAGGATTGTCTCGACAGGCAGACGTTACCGCTTGGATAAGCGGTTCTTGGCCTCCGTACTGGGGGCCAAGGGCCTGTTGGCAGAGGGAAAGCTTGTCAAGCATTTCTTGTAGCACCTGCTGGCTAGACTTCCCAGCGTTCTCTGGCGCGTTTCGGAGCTGCGCGAACGTTGTCTTGGTCCAAGTAGTCCAGTACTCTGAGCGATTCACATTGGTGTCGAAATGACTCTTGAGGGCGTTGTACATCTGAGTGAACGTCATGGCTCGATGAAGCTTCTGGACGAAGTGTTGCTGTGCTCGTCCCGTAAGTATCCGGGGGTAAATTGCATAGAAGCTGGCAGGCTCGATACCATGCAACTGACACTCGCTCATGAAGAGTCGGGTTTTGACATCTAATACTTCGTAGGCGGCGCCGGAGAAGTTGTTCGTCTTGTCCCAAGTCTTGAAGAACGAAATGACCTTGGATGCGTCCGGGGGTGCGTTCGTATAGAGGATTGGGGGGAGTGCCTGGTATGGATCAACCAAGGCACCACCCGTCTTGCCGAAAGGGGCTACCGATGTTGGCCAAGTACCAAGGGGCGGAAGGTCGGTAGGAGATGGCCTGCCACCAAGGGCACCGTCTTGAGGTTGCTGAGTACCGGATGCCGTGCTGTCGTTATGGTCACCGGGGCGATTCTCAGGCTGGGAACCGTTGCTTGTCGGGAGAGGTGTCGCATCGTTCAGAGCCACCTTCTCTAGATGAAGGTAGTAGGCACGATCCCAAGTCTTTTCTTCACCCTCAGGCCAATCCGGGAGACGGCGACCATTGGTTTCGACAATGAAATTGCAGAGACCAGTCAATTGCATGTCGTGGCGGCCCATTGTTCCGCCAACGTAGATGCCGCGTTGGTGAAGGAAGGTCTTGATAGCTTTGCGGAGGGCGGGGAGAAGACGAGTCCACTGGGCGTTTTTCCATCCGTCGAAGTCGCTAGCAAAATTGCTCAGCAAAGTACGGCCCGCGTCAGATGACTGCTTGTACTCACTGAGGCAACGGAGGGCGTATGTATTGGCTTGCTCGTCCGTCATTGCCTCACGGCCTTCGTCATCAATAGGGTTGTCAAACATCAGAGCTTCCACAGTATAGAAAGAACTGTTGGGTACATCTGCTGCTGTAAGCACGGCTTGGAAGTAGTCGTCGGCCGAGATCGAGACCGAAGGAGCTACCGACGCTGCCATTGTCGGAGAAAGTGCGCGAAGAGAGGCGCGCGAAGTTGTCAATTGAGAATGCGCGGGGAGAGGCGCGCGTTGTTGCCAAAGGGAAATGCGTGATAGGTACGCCCAATAGCTGACTTGCCCAATGTAGCTGAGACGAGGGAAGGGAACCGAGGCTCACGAAGTCCAGGTCGTCCCTTATCATTCTCTACTCCCAGAGGAGTTTCAACTATCAGTACGCTGCTTTAAAGAGAGGGCTCCGAGGCTCACGAAGTCCAGGTCGGCACCAGTCGCCTTCAAGCGCGTTCAAGCACTCCTGATAGCACCAGACAGGTTCTAGGAACCCCCGATGCTAGGGGAGTCTCTTCCGTCCTAACTTCTCTGTGCTACCTGTTGCCAGGTAACACTGATCAGTGTTGGAAAGGCAAGTCTAGAAGAACAAGTGCATGCACCTATTGATCTTGAGGGGGGGTTTTTGTTGTTGTCATTCATGGTTGTTCTAA